>BLKR01002713.1:0-181391 GCA_011170035.1 Teleogryllus occipitalis
AAAAATCGCCTGGAATTGATAAAATACCTAATATTATTATTAAAAATCTCCCTACTTCAGCAATTAATTCTTTAACTGCCATATGTAACTCATGTTTAAGATTAAATTATTTTCCAAACCAATGGAAAATTGCATTAGTAATCCCCATACACAAAACTAGTAAAGATCCAACGTCTCCAATAAACTACAGACCAATTAGTCTTCTTCCCACCTTCTCAAAAATCTGAAAAAGCCTTACTAACACGAATCAACAAGTTTATTAATAACAACAATATTCTACCTAACGCACAATTTGGTTTCCGTCACAACCATTCGACTACACACCAATTATTAAGATTAACTGATCATATTATCACTAATTTTCATAATGCACAACATACTTTGGCCTTATTTTTGGACATTGAAAAAGCCTTTGATAGAATGTGGCATACTGGCTTGCTATACAAAATGAGACAATATGGTTTTCCCATTTACTTACAGAAAATAATTAAAAGTTTTCTTACGTACAGAAGTTTTAAAGTTCAACTCAACACTGAAATATCAACAACTCGATTTATGACAACTGGAATTCCACAGGGATCTCCATTATCTCCAACTCTGTATAATATTTTCATATCTGATATCCCTTCACTAATAGACTCAGAAATTGCGTTATTTGCAGACGACACAGCAGTCTATGCATCGCATAAAGATCTACCTGTAGGCAGAGATAATCTACAGGATGACTTAAATATTCTTTCTGACTGGTTTAATAAATGGAACATAATTATTAATCACTCTAAATGCCAGGCCAAAATTTTCACTTTAAGAAAAACAAAATTAATCTATCCTCTAATTCTAAATGGTAAAGCAATTAAATGGCTCCCTACCTCACAACCTGCAAAATATCTGGGACTTTATTTTGATCGAAGACTCACATGGAGAGATCATATCACAAATGTAGCTAAAACCACTTTTATCAAAATGATTCAATTATATCCACTCATAAACAAAAATTCAAAATTAAACATAGAAACATCCCTATCAATATTTAGATATATAATACGACCATCATTGACATATGCTAGTCCCATTTGGGGAGGTGCTGCCCCAATACACATTCAAAAATTGCAAACCATACAAAATAAATTTCTACGATGGTCAGTTAATGCACCATGGTTTATAAGAAATGAACAGTTACACAAAGAACTCACAATTGAAAACATAAAAACATGGATACTAAAAATCTCAAAAAATTTCTACTCATCCTTACACTCTAGCCCAGCCTATGAACAATTTAAACTAGGAAAAACATCTTCAACCTATTCAAGAATAAAATTTAAATTTTCAAAAGATTTACTACAACCTCCATAATTTGACTACTATACATAAAGAATACTATACTATTCCCTATATATTAAATCATTGTTTTGATTCTAAAAAATAAAAAATGTATTTAACTAATTAAAACAAGATGTTAGAGGTCCCTGTAAGGGTATCCCTCAGTATCTATGTACCCTCTCCCTCAGAAAAAATGTCGTTCAAAATTCTATCTTCCACACCGCGCGGACAAACTTTGACACCCCTCGGCCGGGGGGAGGGCAGGGGGAGGGACGCGTTGACCAATCGCTAGCAGGTAGAACCACAGTTGTTTGTGATTGGTGCAACATCCCAAGGGGCAGAAAGAACGCTGTCTCAGGGGGAGGGGGCTAGTTCGTTTACGTACGAGACGGAAATATCGTCATATTTCCCTGCCGAAGGAGACAGTTTGCCTGCGCGTACGCCACGACGAAAAAAAATATTTCTAAGCCGGGTTTTCCGTCCAGAATGATTGTCTATAGACCAGTAAATATTTATCATTTTAGCAACAATTATTCTAACTTGTAGTAATCGATTTGTAACTCCTGACAAACTGCTATTTTGAGATATTCATTTCAGGCACAATTTGCGGAGCCTTTCCGGCCGTTCTAACGCATATTTCGAATTTGTTTATAAAATTATAAATTGTTGCAAAATTGTTAATTCGCTGTTTTTGGTTCTGGGACATCGGGAGACTCTCCCCCTTTAGATTTGCAAAATTTGGAAATTGTTTATAAATTTGCAATTGTTGCAAATTTTTATTGTCTAATCTGAATGGCGTTTAAATGTGATGCAAAATTCCGGAATCCGTTCGGTGCTATTATATCTCGTTCTCGAGATATATGTAATTATTTATAAGAAATTAACATCTTAGTAGACCCCATTTGTTTGCGCTTAATTCATTCGCGCTAGCAGAATAGCGTGGAGCGTGGGATGGGCATACTGAAAAAACAGTTCTCCAATGCCGCGCTTTTGCCTGCCACATACGCTTAAAATGCACTTGCTTGTAAACAAATTCTGTGGCCAATTTAATTATGCTTAATTCGTATTTTTACGGCGAGTATGAGCATAACTTTTATTTGGTTTTTATATTCTCTTTTAATTTCTCTACAATTTGCAAGTCGATATATTTATCAAATAGGAAAGAAATTGATTATAAAAAAATATTTTTCAAGGTGCATTACGCCCACACAATTGTTTCTGTTTTTCTATCAAAGGGATCTTGATCAACCGAATAACTGTATTATTATTTTTTTTAAGTCTCCTGTTAACACCGAGACAGAAACTATTTGTTCCTCTTGTTTAACCATTACCATTAAAAAATAGGGAAACATATTGCTTAGCTGTTTGCTATAAACTGCACTGGATTGGATGAAGGTAGTGTTAAGGTTTTCAAATAGAGAAATATTCAATTTTGTGTTTTGAAAGATCACATGAGTAGAATCACACATGACAATATTTACACAAGTATAGAAATTTCTAAATAAACGTATATAAACTTTAAGTTAATATTTTCAATTCAATTTATCATTCCTTTCTAAAACTGTTAACTTGACGATTTCGTTGTATAATATTCAAATCAGAGCTTTATGTGCTAAAGCTACGCATTGTTAATACATATTATTAAACAACATTAATATATTTAATATACATTTAAAAGGATTTTAGATTGGCGAACGTTTCAATGAAATTTCATGAATTCCTAAATGCTTGAAAATAAATACTTGTAAAATTAAATAATTGTAGCGTGTAAAAATATAACAAACTCACGTATTTGGTAAAACGAGTAAAACGATTACTAAAAGAAAGCAAAACAGATGTTATAACAATTCAAAGAGATTTAACGTTTGTTTACAGTTTAGTAAATATCAATGCACTAGCATTTCCCAATGAAAATACATAGAAACGGACTTGGTGGTGAAGTGATATGACCTTCCCAACACAGACTACATTTCAGTATCGTCAGAGTTCGAAGGTGGTTTGTTGGCCGCCATTCTACGAATCTATCAAAACCTTGAATTTTGCACGACCATCTGTACAGGGAGAACGTAGCGGTTTATTAAACGGAAACGGGCCATTCGAGGTATCTAATGTGCACTCTTTGGAAACGTTTAACCATTATAAACCATCCCTAAGAAAAATATCAAATAAACAATCTTAAAGGTCACCAGCTTAACATTGCCTTTACCATTTGAATGTTTTCAACATCCCCAAAACCAACAGAAAACCCATGTTTTTACAGGTTATTATAAAACCAATTCAATAAATATAAGCATTTATTCACGTTATTATTTTTAAAACACTCAAATATCTACGATGTTATTTGATTCATGTCTTCATCGAAGATCTGAGATTAAAAAACTGATAAGCAGAGAATATTAAGGTAATTTTGAGTGATTGATGAAGTTGAATGATCAAACGAAAAACAATGTTTCTTGCTTCATATAATGCTATCGTGTTTAACAGACATGTAATTACATGTGATACCTATATTTAAACATCCAAACCAATGAAAATTTTCAAAATTAAAATCATCAATAAAACGTTGATTCATCAGCAAGGATTATATTATTAAATACTTTTTTGAGATTCATGTGCTCCTGTGTGAATAACGTAGTAAACGTGGTTCGTATGATCCAGTTTCTCTGAATAATACAAAACCTGCTAGACACATACCCTACACATAATAGTTGTCAAATAGTTATTTACGACATGAGTATCATAAGATATCTTATTACAATACGAAATTGGAGAATTATCAAACAAGACTCTTTAGTCGAAATTGTTAATCAATTGAATATTGTAATATAATGTTACCATTTGAATATCATAGAAAGTAAGACGCAATTTGTCAAAATTCATGTGAACTATAATTTTTCTTTAAATTTTACTCCTTATCCTGCGAAAGATGTGTGACAGTACTTATGTTAACAGTTCTACTGCCATGAGTTTAATTAATTTGTTTGCAGTACGCAAATGATTGTTTTTGGTTTTAAAGAAGCATGGATATACAGAGTATCGGGGAAGGAAACGTGGAAAGTTTGAAAAAAGCTGTTTAAACAATTTTAATCATACTTTGTCTAATAAACTACATAGATATTTTGAATAACTGAGCTGCAAGCAGCTGAGAATGTTGTAGATCTCATGTTGGCGTCTATCTGTCCGTCTGTAGTTAACACAAGCATCTAAACGCCGCACGTTCTTTTTTAGTCAAATCTGTGATACATGACAGTTTAAAATCACCTTTGTGAGAAACAAAAGTTAAAAGAGTTTCTGTGGTATAGCGGGTAAGCGCACTGTTGGAGAAGCTTAGGACCGTAAGATCGAATCTCATCCACGGCGAATAATTTTTGCGGGTAGACACAATTTTGCGGTTAATTGTATAGTTATAATCATTCGTATCCATTATAAATATCGCATAAAGCATGTGTTTTGAGGCGCCACTACTTATTTTAGTGTGTTAATGTCTTTAAGAATCACGTATAAAAAATGCCCCTATTGCGATTCTGGCTTCAGAACGTCTGCAAGTGCGGCTGTGTAGAGCTCTAGCGTTATCGCAACTTTCATCTGTGACGTAATTCAACCTTGGCCATACTCGCCGAAAGATAAGACCGAGAACGACTTCCACAGAGGGTTCTAAAGACCACGGCTTCTGGTTGAAAATATTTCTAAGTAAAATGAGCTATGTAGTTGCGTGGGTTGTAATCATTTGAATTATTATTGCGAATTTGATACCTTTGACACATGTAGAACATTCCTCTAATAAAAAATCCAAGTGCAATGAATATCACGTAACTATTCTTTTCGTAATAAGTGTGTTTGGACAGCGTATTGAGAAATATCTGTGATAGCACAGTGCGGTCGAGCCAGACCTACAGACTACGGGGATCCGAGTTCAAATCCCAGTAACGCTGGAATATTTTTACCTCCACGTGTAAAGAGAGTTACGTAATGCTGTATGAGGAAGTGTCGAAATTTTCACAGAAAACACGTTTTGTAAGTAGCTAGTTCGAAAAAAGTGGATTGTTGGTATTGTTCTTTTATTTCCTATACACAAGGCTGTCAAAACGCTTGTTTTTTGAACCCGAAAAAGTGATTTTCCAAAAACCTCTTTGTGAATCCGTCTTCGTGTGAGTAATTCTAGAGCCTAAAGTAAACACAATTTTCACCAAAATGGATATTCCTTGAACGATCTGGCTAATATTATGAATCTTCGAATTTGAAACGAATCTTTTAATTTTGAAGGTACTTTACACCAAACCCCATCATATTTACATAATTTCCTCAAAAAGAGCTCCAATTTTTCTGTAAATCTATTCCTCGAAGCACAAAATGTTTAAAAGTGGCGTACGTTCAATTTTGGGCGAACGATCTGAATTTTCGAAAATTGCGAACAAATACCTATTAACATTGTCGAAAACAAATATTAACGCTAGAGAATTTTGTTTCATGAAATCTCTTTTTAAAAAGAGATATTAAATTAATGTAAATTAAACACTCCACTCTTTCCTAGTAATGATCCACTCTTCACTAGTAATGATTGCTGCTATTGGGTCTAACCGCTTCCTTATTCTTTGGAGGGCTACTGTTTTTTTAATTTTTTTCCAACAGTATTATCTCAAAAGTACTGGATGAGAACAGTTGATATCTGGAGTTGAAGGGATGGCGTTAGCTCCTATTGTAGGCCTGGTTCCTTGTGATTCCAGTGAAAAATCAGTAACTGCACTGAAACAGCAGAAGCTTCCGCCAATTGATAATCATAAGTGAATCACCATGTACTAGGTAGGGAGGAGAACGAGGAAATCTATATGAATTGTCGCCTGGTCTTTCTTTCTCAGATAAACACTTGGATAGTTTATCAACATCAAATCGGAATTTTAGCGCCTTTGATGTAATATTAAACATAAAAAAATCCCTTCCAGTTGTCTGCGTGTTATCAAAGTGTATCAAAATAGCCCCGACACCCGTATTACATTAGCCTCTTAAGTTGTATCATATTAGCCCCACAAATTTGAGGCTGTATATATCATGACACGATTAATATTATTGCATTATTTTAACGCAGAAAAATATTAATTCTTTCTTAATGATAACCTATTTTCAAAAATATCGTGTCATAAAAAATAACGAAGTAACATCAAAAGATTTATATCGCGGTGGTAAAGTTTTTGACTGGAAAAATTAGGCATTTTAGTTTTGATTTTTTCCCTCCCAAATATTGTTACATTCTGAGTGTTTGCTATATGGTCATTATAATAGAATATATTTCCTATCATTTGTCATTTTCTTGTTAATTTTGGACATAAATAAATAACAACTCTTAAAGTGTAATACATTAACCCCAATTTTCTACTGTATAATATTAGCCCCGACTGATCTTTATAACATTGTCAAAAAACAATATGAACGCTAGAGATTTTTGTTTAATGAAATCTCTTTTTAAAAATAGATCTTGTATTAAGATAAATTGAACACCCTGTTTTTTTAAAAAACTGCAAATGCTTCACTTTCTTTTCCCATCAGAAAGGATGTAGTCTGGTCGTGTACCTGGTGGGGAGGGGGAACCGTGTGAGTTAACTTTAAAGACCCGAGTTCGAATCCCGACGAGTAGAATATATTTTCTGCTGCAGGAGGTCTTTTTTTCTTTTTTACAGGTTCACATAGAACGTATTGAATATTGCATAGCAATTACGAATAATACGTGAAAATATATGCTGTTGAGGCAACAGTTGTTTTGAACATAAAACACTTAGTAAATACTATGTATAGTAAGATAAACTTTATTTAGGTGAGAAAACTTAGACCATTCACGTTGATTCTCTAAATTAAAACTTGACGTAACTGAGAACAGTGTCGTCATAAGAGTTATTATGATACATATATCCTTTATTTTTAAAATCTTAGGCCCCGAAACGCGCCTTAAATTAATTATTAATATAATAGCAATAGCTATTTATATATAATATAATTTCATAATTATTTCCAAAGAACCGGAACGCCGTTCCGTCGCGTACCAACAGAAATCAAGCCTTTTATATACAGGATATTCGGGGAAGAAATGTCGAATCTTCGAAAAATAGCTGTTAAGACAATTTTAAGCTTATTTTGTCTATAAACTACACGGATATTCCAAATGGCTAAGCCGCAATAAACATGCAAAAGTTGGTTTGGATATATGTTTTCTAGGCAACTATTTGCGTTGTAGAAGCATATAAACACTTTATTAATATCTAAATTGTTTATGATTAACAAAATAAATGAATACATTTGATCAGAAAGAAAAATTAACCTAGAAATAAAAAAGAACCCAATTTTCACAGTTCGACTGCTTTTTTATTTCTCGGTTAATTTTTTTCTGAACTAATATATTAATTTATATTGTTAATAATAAACATGTTACATGTTTCTGGTTTGTTTACATGATTCTAGAATGCAAAGTTTTGCATAGAAATCAAATTTTCAAACCAAAATTTGCGTGTTTATTGCAGCTCAGCCATTCAAAATATCTATGTAGTTTATTAGACAAAGTATGATTAAAATTGTTTAAACAGCTTTTTTCAAACTTTCGACGTTTCCTTCCCCGATACTCTGTATATCCATGCTTCTTTAAAACCCAAAAAAATAATTTGCGTACTGCGAACTAATTAATTAAACCCATGGCAGTAGAACTGTTAACATAAGTACTGTCACGCATCTTTCGCAGGATAAGGAGTAAAATTTAAAGAAAAATTATAGTTCACATGAATTTTGACAAATTGCGTCTTACTTTCTATGATATTCAAATGGTAACATTATATTACAATATTCAATTGATTAACAATTTCGACTAAAGAGTCTTGTTTGATAATTCTCCAATTTCGTATTGTAATAAGATATCTTATGGTACTCATGTCGTAAATAACCATTTGACAACTATTATGTGTAGTGTATGTGTCTAGCAGGTTTTGTATTATTCAGAGAAACTGGATCATACGAATCACGTTTACTACGTTATTCACACTGGAGCACATGAATCTCAAAAAAGTATTTAATAATATAATCCTTTTTGATGAATCAACGTTTTATTGATGATTTTAATTTTGAAAATTTTCATTAGTTTGGATGTTTAAATATAGGTATCACATGTAATTACATGTCTGTTAAACACGATAGCATTATATGAAGGAAGAAACATTGTTTTTCGTTTGATCATTCAACTTCATCAATCACTCAAAATTACCTTAATATTCTCTGCTTATCAGTTTTTTAATCTCAGATCTTCGATGAAAACATGAATCAAATAACATCGTAGATATTTGAGTGTTTTAAAAATAATAACGTGAATAAATGCTTATATTTATTGAATTGGTTTTATAATAACCTGTAAAAACATGGGTTTTCTGTTGGTTTTGGGGTGTTGAAAACATTCAAATGGTAAAGGCAATGTTAAGCTGGTGACCTTTAATATTGTTTATTTGATATTTTTCTTAGGGATAGTTTATAATGGTTAAACGTTTTCAAAGAGTGCACATTAGATACCTCGAATGGCCCGTTTCCGTTTAATAAACCGCTACGTTCTCCCTGTACAGATGGTCGTGCAAAATTCAAGGTTTTGATAGATTCGTAGAATGGCGGCCAACAAACCACCTTCGAATTTTGACGATACTGAAATGTAGTCTGTGTTGGGAAGGTCATATCACTTGACCACCAAGTTCGTTCTATGTATTTTCACTGGGAAATGCTAGAGCATTGATATTTACTAAACTGTAAACAAACGCTAAATCTCTTTGAATTGTTATAACATCAGTTTTGCTTTCTTTTAGTAATATCAACTCGTTTTACCGAATACGTGAGTTTGTTATATTTTTACACGCTACAATAATTTAATTTTACATGTATTTATTTTCAAGCATTTAGGAATTCATGAAATTTCATTGAAACGTTCGCCAATCTAAAAACCTTTTAAATGTATATTAAATATATTAATGTTGTTTAATAATATGTATTAACAATGCGTAGATTTAGCACATAAAGCTCTGATTTGAATATTATACAATGAAATCATCAAATTAACAGTTTTAGAAAGGAATAATAAATTGAATTGAAAATATTAACTTAAAGTTTATATACGTTTATTTAGAAATTTCTATACTTGTGTATATATTGTCATGTGTGATTCTACTAATGTGATCTTTCAAAACACAAAATTGAATATTTCTGTATTTGAAAACCTTAACACTACCTTCATCCAATCCAGTGCAGTTTATAGCAAACAGCTAAGCAATATGTTTCCCTATTTTCTAATGGTAATGGTTAGACAAGAGGAACAAATAGTTTCTGACACTCGGTGTTAACAGGGGACTTAAAAAAAATAATAATACAGTTATTCGGTCGATCAACATCCCTTTGATAGAAAAACAGAAACAATTGTTTGGGCGTAATGCACCTTGAAAAATATTTTTTATAATCAATTTCTTTCCTATTTGATAAATATATCGACTTGCAAATTGTAGGACTTAAAAGAGAATATAAAAACCAAATAAAAGTTATGCTCATACTCACCGTAAAAATACGAATTAAGCATAATTAAATTGGCCACAGAATTTGTTTACAAGCAAGTGCATTTTAAGCGTATGTGGCAGGCAAAAGCGCGGCATTGGAGAACTGTTTTTTCAGTAGGCCCATCCCACGCTATTCTGCTGGCGCGAATGAATTAAGCGCAAACAAATGGGGTCTACTAAGATGTTAATTTCTTATAAACAATTACATATATCTCGAGAACGAGATATAATAGCACCGAACGGATTCCGGAATTTTGCACCACATTTAAACGCCATTCAGATTAGACAATAAAAAATTTGCAACAATTGCAAATTTATAAACAATTTCCAAATTTTTCAAATCTAAAGTGGGGAGAGTCTCCCGATGTCCCAGAACCAAAAACCGCGAATTAACAATTTTGCAACAATTTATAATTTTATAAACAAATTCGAAATATGCGTTAGAACGGCCGGAAAGGCTCCGCAAATTGTGCCTGAAATAAATATCTCAAAATAGCAGTTTGTCAGGAGTTACAAATCGATTACTAAAAGTTAGAATAATTGTTGCTAAAATGATAAATATTTACTGGTCTATAGACAATCATTCTGGACAGAAAACCCCGCTTAGAAATATTTTTTTCGTCGTGGCGAAGCGCAGGCAAACTATCTCCTTCGGCAGGGAAATATAACAATATTTCCGTCTCGTACGTAAACGAACTAGCTCCCTCCCCCTGAGACAGCGTTCTTTCTGCCCCTTGGGATGTTGCACCAATCACAGACAACTGTGGTTCTACCTGCTAGCGATTGGTCAACGCGTCCTTCCCCCTGCCCTCCCCCAGGCCGAGGGCTGTCCAAGTTTGTCGGCGCGGTGTGGAAGATAGAATTTTGAACGATATTTTTTCTGAGGGAGAGGGTACATATATACGGAGTGATATACGTAGTATAGAGAAAGTTATGCAATGCTGCGCGAAAAAACGGCGAATTTTCGACGGAAAAAAATTCAATTCCGGACCCTGACAACGAGAAAGTGGATAAATCCCATTGCTCAATTAAAAAAAGAATCCTCTAACTGGTGTAGTCAGAATCCCTGTTTTGTGGGTCCTTGATGCCGAAAAGCCAATTGAAAACAAATCGTCCGTCCATCTGTCTGTCCGTCTGTCCGTCCATCCATCTGTCCGTCCATCCGTCTTTGAACACTACTTGCACCTAAACTGTGCGTAGGAATTTTTCAAAGTTGAAGAAACCCTTGTTCATGTGGCCCCAGTTGAAGTAGTTTTCGTGCAATAGTGCGTGCACTATTGTCAATTTTAAAAACGTACGAAAACAAGATTTTCTCAAAAACGGTTCCAAATTTTTGGTATGGATAGTGCTGAATACACATAAGAGGACATAAACGCCTTTATATTCTATTCTTTTGTTTTTTCAAAAATTACAAAAATGTAATTTTCTTGACTCGTCTCCCACGTCGTTAATATTTACAATAACGGAAATTTGTTCACATTATCGTATATATTAGTACGTGTGCTTTAAATAATTTCATATACAAAATATGGAAAAATCAAGTTTTCAGTGAAAATTAACTCAAATTTTCGTATTTTGAGAAACGCTTAAATGCCATTTTCTCAAAAATGGCTTCACATTTATTCTTCAAATTTTGTCCAACGGATGCTAATTGCACTTTTACTATGACGTAATGTTCATTTTGGTGTATTCTTTTGTTAGTTCAAAAATCACACAAATGTAATTCTTTTAAGTATCTCTCACGCCATTAATATTGACATTTCAATGAATTTGTATTCATTATTTAAAAAAATGTTTTTCGCTGTAGAGGAGCGTTGTTGGTAGGACAGGGGCTAAGAAACCTTTCAAAAATATTATTTTTATGTGAGACTTATCAATTACACAAATGTATTTTTTTATATCTCTCACGCCGTTAATGTGCACATTTCAATGGATTTGTATACATTATTAAAAACACGTTTTTGACTATAGATGGGTGTGGTTGGTGGAACGGGGGCGAAGAAACCTTTCAAAAATATTATTTTTATGTGAGAAATAAATTACCCAAATGTATTTTTTTTAATATCTCTCAGGCCATTGATATGCACATTTCAATGAATTTGTGTACATTATTAAAAAACAGGTTTTTGTCTGTATAAGGATATGGTTAGTGGGACGGGGACTAAGAAACCTTTCAAAAATATTATTTTATGTGATACTTTTAATGTAACCACACATATGTCATTTGGTTTAGGGGAACTTTTATCATCTACACCGGGGGTCCCTTTTAAATTAAAAGAAACATCTTTTCTGCTGCATAACTGTTTCTATACAATTAAAGAGTATTCTGATCATCAAAAACAAAAATATTTATTTTAACAAAACAATGATATATAATGGATTAGTTTACATTTGTATTGTATAATTTAAAAACAGACTTAATATACCAACAACAGTACTTCTACTTCCAGGTCAATGACCCCCATTTTGATAGAGATATTGTCCAGTTCCCCTGATCCATTGAGCAAATGCTCAAATGGACCCTTGTTTTGTTTCTGGACATCAATTTAGTTTCACTATGCGTACATTTTATAGAGCTCTCTTTTTGCTTGTAGTGGTAGGAGTCGAGCTGAAGGTAAGTACCTATATTATTAGCAATGCAGAAAAATCAAATCTGCAGTTCGCTTCTTGCAGCTGCAAATAGATTTTCTATAAGTTGGGAACGAAAATGTCTAGTTTTTCAAATGTTGCTAATCTCGCGCTTTTAAAATTATTATTATTATTATTATTATTATTATTATTATTATTTATTGTGTTTGTTGTTGTTTTAAATATTATTCATCTTTCAACTATTTATCGTTAAATTGTTGGAATGGGAGTCTGGTACTGAAAAGAACGTGCGCAGATAATCTTCTCCCCCATACGTCATACACAGTTTTTGTTTTTTACAAAATAAATCAAATCGGACGTGGCGCATCATTGGAAAATTCTCAAAAAATTAAAATAAAATCCGAATGTTGGGACGTATATAATAGGAACTATGTTTTGTTAAATTACCATGATGGTTGAAAAATGTTAAATATACACATGAATGATCAGTTTACAACACGTAAATACTATGCGTCTTATGTTATTAAGGTAGTCAACAGTTCAAGTTTCGAAACGTCACAATCCACGCGCCATCATAAACGTTCTCAATGTAGTCCTCTGCAACTTTCACAACAAACTGTCAACTATGTGGAAGGCGCTGAATGCCAACTGCTTCACTGCTTTCCTTACCATCTCTGATCATCCGTTAGTCCATAGCGTTTGAAATATCCGTTTGTAAGTCGCTTATCTCGTATTGGATCCTTTAATTTTCGTATAAGGTCACAGTCATATGAGAAAGGATTCCAGAGGATTGCAAGTGCTCCAATTCTTTCCATCCATAGTGCTGCAGACGCCGCCCTGCACTCTGTGCTTTAGATAGTCCTGCACTGATGTGGAGAATGACAAAGAATCAGAAGAAACTGTAGTACTGGAGTCATCCAAAAACGAAAGACGTGCCCATTCGGATTAAACATAACAAAGATAACAAAACGCGCGATTTCTACGAGAAATGCCACCATCTGTGAAAAGTGCGCCAAAAAAGTGGAAATCAGTTGCAGAAAATGCAATTAGATGTTTAAGATGCTTTTGTGATATGTAATAAAATTATATTTTTTCCAAAATAAAGCTCTAATTTGAACATAATTTTGAATGCAAATTCAACTTATTCTTGGTGTCAAAATGAGCCCTTTGCTGCTGTTCTACCTAGGTATATCAGATTCGCCGACGTTCTAGTGTTAAATCTTGGGGAGGGTTTTGTAGTGTTCTGAAGGTTTTTGAATTTTTGACTATTCAACCCCTTAAGAACATACAAAGTTTATCCGGAAAGTGATGTCAATGATTTTTTTTCCGACGCAACTTGTGCGTCCCAGTATGCTCCTCCATCATGGGAATGGTGGCGGGGAGCTTAGGGAACAAAGCCGTCTTTACGCCTGTTGCCTGCGAGCTGTCCCTGGGTTAGGACCGCATTTTCCGTCAGAGACGTTTTCATGATGCGTCAGAGTTTGAAATGCAACGCCCCGTCGAGCCACGCATGACGATAAAGTTTTGTGTTAAACTCGGCAAGACTGCTTCTGGGACTGTTCAAATGCTAAAGACGACCTTTAGCAATGCTTTTCTGTCTGAGAGGCAAGTTTATCAATGGCACTAGGCCTTTGTAGAAGATCGAGAAGACATCAACGACAAAGGACGCTCTGGAGGGCCATCGACGACGTACACCGACGAAAATATGACTCGGGTGAGGGATCGTTTGAACACGGATAGTCATTTAAGCGTTCGTTTAATTGCAGAGACATTAAATATTCCGAAAACGAACGTTCACGGGATTGTGTCGGAAAAATTTGAGATGTGGAAAGTGTGCGCAAAGTTGATCCCAAAAGTGTAAACCGACGATCAAAAATCGCGTCGAGTGAAAGTATGCCGGGAACTTCTGGAAATGTGTGAAGTAGACTCAGACTTTTTAGAAAATTGTATATCTGGAGACGAGGGTTGGGTGTTTGAATACAACCCCGAGACGAAAAGGCAAAGAGCCGAGTGGCATACGTCAACATCCCCTCGCACCAAAGAGGCCAGGATGTCAAAATCAAAAATCAAATCGATGTTGGTTGTGTTTTTCAATATCCAATGGATCTTCCATCACGAGTTCGTACCACTAGGCACAACAGTGACAGGCAAATTTTACGTCCAGGTGCTCAAGAGGTTGAAACTTCAGATCCAACGCGTCCAACTCAACATCGCCGCGGACTGGATGCTGCATCACGACAATGCTTCCGTGCACAGCAGCTTCGTTGTAAGTAACTACCTGGCCAAGACCGGTCTCAAAATAATCCCACGACCTCCCAAAAGTCCTCCCTTCCCCCAGATTTTGTATTCCCACGACTGAAAACTCCGTTGAAAGGGAAGCATTTTGGTTCGGTCGACAACATTAAGGCAGCTACAACGCACGCCTTGAAGGACATCCCGGAAAAGGACTGTTGCGCCGCCTTTGACTAATGAAAATCGCGCTGGCAGCAGTGTATCGATACAGGAGGGATGTACTTTGAAGAGTATTAAGAGATTGTACCGATACAATCAATCAATTCTTTGTTCTGAAATCATTGACATTACTTTCCGGACAAACCTGTATGTTGCATATTTTTTTTGATTTTCGAAAAAAATATGAGCTGGAAAAATTTTTATAATTAACCTGAAATTTTGAGTAGGATTTTATAATTTTTAGGATTTTAGAGTTTTCCTGTAAATTAGAACAAAGAATCTATTTAACTAGCTTTACTTTGTATAATCATGACTGTTTGAATATAAAAGGCGGAATACTTTTTTCCACGAGCCTTTAATTAGCCATAGATTTGGGGTAAGTTTTGTATGATTTTTTAGATTTTTGAGCTTTCATGTACATTAACCTTAAGAACGTGTTACCTCTTTTCTTTGTTTAGCGCTGATATTTGAAAAATATGGGATGGAGCATTTTTTTTCTATTGCTAATGGAATAATTCCCGTCGTGATGATCCCGCGTGCTAGTCTCTTTGTAGACATCAGCCGCAACGTCTGTAAAGCCTGGGCTGACACTCGCTGCTAGTGTAGCCGCGTCTGGTGCTGAGAGCGGGTTTAACCTGACGGCGTTCGCTAGATCTGTTAGAGGGAGGTAGAGACTGGATTCGCCTGCTCGGGCGCGTTGTAATTCTCTTCCGAGAATGGAATTCCACTCCGGTGGCCGTCGAAGGGGCAGAAGCTCTTCTGCACCTTTCAGGGCTTTTGGGTGCCAGTTGGCCAAGCCCTTTTCCCTATCTTTTCGTATAAGGATTGTTCTCGATTACCTCCAATCATCTAGTTCATACTTAACACAGGTTAACCATTGGAGTGATAAATTCGTCTCTAGGTCGAGCGTGCTAAGTGTCTGTACGGGAGTCAGTCAGCGTCAAGGGCGGTATTACCACGAGCTTTTTGGCAACGTGGTAATGTGGATTAGGTGAAGCGGTTTCCTTCCTCTCACGTTTTCACTCCTCCACGAGATCAATCTGCGGCGAGTTACTATTCATGCTTACAAATTAATCTTGAAGTGGTTGTGTAGGTATGGTGCATTTCAACGCCGCCCTGCCGCGTTTGCGGCGTGGCCTTGCAACTTCTCCGGCCGCGTGAGGCCAGTGGGAGATATTTGTAGTGTTCCCGGTCTCGGCAGGCTCCTGCACTTCCTGCAGCCCTTGCTTAGTATGCCACACATTACTTATGTAAAAACTTTTCCTTATCATTATGGTTAATAGAGGGCTATGAATTAATAGCAAACTTGTATTATACAAATTCTTATCACGCAATTGATCTCTATTTCGATAAGTTTGACCAAAGAATAAAAATGAATATACTTGAATTTATTGTATCATTAATATTTCAGTATTAATCATATTTGTGTAATTAATACCATTTATTATTTTGGTATGGAAAATATTTTATTAACTATTATTATACATGTTATTATGTTTCCAATATATTTTCATGTTCCTTTTCTGTGAGCATGAAATTTATTGTTCTTCGACGTCACAATGATAGTAGTTATGTTTGCAAATTTTGTTTTACTATTAATATTTAAATTTTTTCACCTGTTCTGAAATTTTGTTATCAATTACCATTTTCGTTTTAACTGTGTGTTTGCTTTTAAAAGCCGTTGTTTTTGTTTTGTTGGTAGCAATTTTAAAATTGTGTATTTTTGCAATATTATTTAAAATATTTACCGCGTGTTGTAGCTTGTCGTCAGTTTCTTGTGAAATAACTGGATCGTGAGCATAACATAAAGGATTAAAATATACATCTTTGCCTAGAAGATTTCGTTTATCTACCTGCACCTTCCATGCTGTGAACATGTCGAAGTTAATATTAAAATTGTTGGCAAGAGGCTGCAGCCTTTATTCGTTAACTTTTCATTTATGTACAAGCATTCTATTGATACAGTATACAGACATTTAATACTTCTTATTAGGTGACTTGAATATCGCATGTTTTTTTAAGAACTCTCCAAAGCAATATTTTCTTTGCATTATCGAAAGGCGACTGGAGGTCTATGAAAACCACGTGTTTTGCAGTTAATGTCTCTTTTTTCGATGATTCTTTTCATTGTGAATAGTGCACCTCAACAAGCTCGTCCTCTTCTAAGACCAACTACCTCTTCAATATTGAGCTATTTAATATTGCTATACCTCTCAAACGGCTATTTAATATTATTGTTTAAAAATTATATGCTGTTTCTAAGAGGCTTGTTCTTCGATAATTGTAATTATGGATTTCCGAGCGATTTGCCTTCCTCAACAGAGATGTTATGTTTGCTTGGGGCCTTTTAGTAACTTCGTGTATTATCTGAGACATCATAAAAATGCAAAAGTCTCAAATTGAACACAATCGTAGCAATTATATTAATAGTTCAGTTTCTGCATTGTTCAGTCCCGGATATTTCCGATTTCTCATACCTTCTAGAGCGCCTTGCAACTCTTCTAAAGTCAAGCAGCTTGTTTTTGCAGTTCTTATTGGTTACCGGTATTAGTTTCTTACATATTGATCTCATTCGACAACTTTTTGTAATGTACTATCCAGTCACTTTCATCTATTGCGGCAATATGGAGGTTATTCTCCTCCCTTTAATGTCTTCATTACCTGATACTACAGTAACTGCCGCCTCATATATGTGTTATATTCAAAGTTTCCTGTAAGCCTTGCCCATGACTCTTGTTGAGCATTCCTTGTAATGGATTTTGCTATCATTCTAATCCTCTTCAATTTTTCTCGATTTTTTGTTCTTGGAATTCCGAGGTATAATCTGTATTTTTTTCTGTTTGAAGTCTACTGTGTTATGTTTTTCTTCTTAGCGTATCCAAAGTTCTTTCTTTCTTTCTTTTTTCTTCTTCTAAATCTGTGATTTAACTCTACCGTTTCTGTTGTTGCCGGCCTCTAAATAGTTTTTAGGTTCTGCAATTATTTTTTACATTGTCACTTGTGGCACAGTAGAAATAACAATATTCTAGAGTTGAATGTTAATTCTATTCTGATAAAACTGTTTTACACTTTCATTTTCTAAAAGATTTCTTTTAAAAAGCTCTTTATTCCTTCTTGGTTCCTTCGTCTAAACATTTTCCCATCTAGCTCGTAGCGTTATGAGTGAAACTACGTGGAAACGGTCAATCCTATATTTCATCCTCCCTTCAATGTCTACAATTTCTCCAGCGATTCTTTTGTTAGAAATTACATAATTAGTTAATGATATACATCCTCTAGCCGCCCAATAAATTTTCTAGTACTTTGCTTCTTAAAGAAAGTGTTAGTTATTCGGAGTTCATTAAATATTGCAAATTCTCTTAAAATTTCTGCGTTTCATTTTACAACATTCTCTCCGCTATTCCCGACATTTGAAATTTTCTTATTTACTTTTATTTATCATTGTATAAAATTAATAAATATTTTATTAAGTACTCTCAATTAAATGAAAAGACGCTGTGAAAGTTACAACATCAAATTAAACAATTCACATATTTGTAAGTGTAAAATTTGGTGAGTGGAAGTAACATAAACAGTAATAATGTTAATGAAAAATTTAATTTTTTTTCAGACCATTTCTTCGGTTTCCAAAACAAAACACTTTATCAAACATAACAAGTCATAATGCAATACAAAAAAAAACAACTTTCATTGCATACAAAAGTTTTTAAATTCCTAAATAGTTTTAGTATCCAATTTAAATTGAGAAATATCCAATTATATAATAAAGTTAGATTAAAAATTGACAGCAAAGGAATTGACAGTTACGAAAAAATTGTTTCTTACCCCTTAAAAATTAACCCTATCCATATCATAAATTTCCGGTGAGATGTAAAAATCTCAGTCAATATGGCGGCCTCTAGTAGAATGATATTTTCGCGTTGCCTTTGGTACTACGCTCGCACGTTTTCTTGATCCTCGAGCTCCCTAGTCCTCGCTCATCCCGGCATAGCACGGCCCGGTCGAGAATATGAGCTCCACTCGGAACGTCACAGCTCAGTTTGCAGTGCTGCCTACCTTCTTCCTTTCCAATGCCGACTTCCTAGTTTTCGGCCTCTCTTTCTGTCGACCATGTTCCTCCTTGTTACTCAATTATTACTATAACTATTAATTATTTCTTCAGAATTAAAAAAAAATCTTCCGTTGTTTCTCATAGCTATCTACTCCAAGACGAGTTATTACGCCGAGTTTTCTGTCAGTAAAGTTGACAGCCCTGCTCTGCCGTGACGTAGACAGAACCCACCTCTCCCCGCACCCCCCGCTGTGGAGTATCAAGAAAAAGTGCGCGATTAGTATAAGACAGTGTGTCCAGTAATATGTAGAGATAGGTGAGCTATACTTCCATCGCGCGCTATCTGTGGTCACCTCGCGGCACTACAAGCTCCTTTGGCTCTCGTTTTCTGAAAGGAAGCGTTCGCCGGTCACCATGCCAATTTCTCCGCCTGAGACCACTTCGTGAAGGGGGCGTGGCAACCGCAGTGTTTGTGCCGACTGTTTCAAAGGTAACGTTTTTTAAGGGCAGGAAAGGCGATATTCGATTTAAGAATAGTGTATGCTTCGAAAATGAATTTAGAGCTACGGAAAATAATGTTAATATTAGTAGCCAACTGGCAGCTAGCCATCTACCTCAGGAAAATAAAAATGATTATAAAGTGCCGCGTGACATGGGTATTCTGACAATTCAGACAGTTGATGGTGAGAGAGAATACTTAGAAGTGCATTCCACAAACAAGAACATTAATAAAACGTTTTTATTCGTTAACTAAAAACAAAGTTTCGACATTTCCAATCATTTTCACTTTGTTGTTTACTGCAAAAATAATACGAGTCAAATCAGTCATGCTGTGTGATAGTTCGGGTCAATTAAATATTTTTAAAAGGTTTGAATAGTCATTTTGGTTGCTTAAACACTCCTTGGACGTGGAATACTTTTAAAAGGAAATAATTTGAAAATAGGTTAATTCTGCGAGACCCCAACTAATGATTGTGTGTTGTACTTTCTTGCCTTGAAAGGACAAGATAATCTAGTGGTTCTATATAATGTAATGACATTTGTTTACATTCTATGTACAGTTATGTGGGTGGGGGCCCTAGGTTTAGGCCCTTGCATTGACCACAGATGGAGAGACGGATGCAGACACATGTTTTGCAGTCAATTTTTCGATATCAAGGATCCGCAAACATGGATTCTGACTAGTCAACGTGATAGACAAAGTAATTTCCCAAGAATAGAAACAACATTTATTATATTTTTTCATTAGCAAGGTCCGTCGGTAAGAGTATTTCGGCCGAAATATAACGTTGACCCGCAGCATTACAATACTTTCTGTATACTGCACAAGCAGTATGCGCAAAACTAAATATACATAGCGAAACAGATAAAGGGCCTTGCGCGCGCAACAGCTACTTGACCCCCTGGAAAGGGCGGCGTTCTGCTAGCACCGGCAACTTCCCCTGCCTTCTCTTCCCAGAATTCCCACTCGTTTCCCTTCCAAATCCAGACAGTGGTGGCAGAAGTTCAGACAGGGCTATAGGGTTAAGCGCGAACTGTCAAGACAAATGGATACTGCACGATATGTTTGCATGTTTTCTATCAAATAATCCGTTGATTGATTGATTATTCCGTGTTTCTGGGTGCGTCGACTGCTAAAATCAATATTCACGTAAGTGTAGCGCATGTTTTATCACGCTGGTTGGCGACATCCGGCTCTGACCTACACGTCGACTTGCGACATGGTTTCCCCATTCAGGTTTCTCTGCCCCAGCTGAGAGAATCTCTAGCCGCAAGTGTAAGCTCTCGACTGGTCTGCTGACTTGTGTGGTAATTTACTGAATGTAAGTGTGTGTAAGTGCCGACCTGGATGGCCGAGGTGGCTAAGAGCGAGTACCGACTCAGCGCTTCGGTCCGAAGGGTCGCGGGTTCGAGTCCCGCCTTGGGCATGGCTGTTTGTCCCTTGACTTTGTGTGTGTTGTCGCGGAGGGCCTCGCGTTCTGCTGACCCCAGATCAGAGGAGCCCGCAAGTGTTTGTCTAGTGTATAATCGAGTATGCGTCCCTTCGGGACGTAAAGGGCAACCGGCTGTCGGGTGGATAAAAGCCTTAGGAAAAAGAAAAAGTGTGTATGTAATGGGTGAGCCTAGAACAAGGAAGATGAAGGAAAGATCGCGCGCGGTCCGTGGCACGTTTGTAAGGGTACTCCTCTGACATTCACTTATTATTGATCGTAGGAATCACGGAAAATCACCGATCAGAGCAACCATACACTAAATTTTTTTTTAGATGGCGGTTGATTTCGATTAGCTATCAAGTTAGCGTTCAAAATCCTACCGCAATCAAGACTCGAACCCTGGAACTTCCCTATTAGTAGCATTGCTGTGGCATCAGTTCATGCCCTGAGCGACCTCAGTCGTATCCAACCATCGAGATTTTAATTATGCTTATAAATTTATTAATTATTTTTTATTTAATGTCTATATTCTTAATACTTATTTTCTCATAAAATTCTGCCCTGTGAAATCATTTTGCCAAAGGGAGGAATATATTGCAATGTAAAATTCTTTGAATATTTTCGTGTTCTTATATATATGCTTCCCCTTTTTTGGAAGGTACAACTAAAACAAATCTCCACAAACTTCTTCCGCGCAGTAAATGCCTCATGGCATACATATAAAAAAAATTTAAAATGGGCTATAAATGGAACCGTTATTTAAAGGGATAAAAAAGTAATCAACCATTTTTCATGCCAATCTTCAATCATACCCCAGCACAAGCTATTTCATTATTGGATTTTCGGCTGATCCATCCCCGTGAATTCGTTCACAATATTGTAATGTCTCACTGCAAAGTCTTCTTCACCAAAAAAGGATAAAAACTAAGTAAATAATTATTTTGCAGGTTTGTTTTCTAAATATAAAAATAGTGTTAATAAATTGAACCGGGAGAGATGGCTTAGGCTATCAACTGATGTCACTACAGTTCCTCTGACCGGGTGGTCCTAGGTTCGAGTCCCGACGGTGGCAGGATTTTCGGCTCTGGCTTGTCAGCTAGGTCGGATTCAGTCGCTGTCTGGAGGAGAATTCTAGCGGCCGGCTGCTTTGATCGGTAGTTTTCCGTGGTTTCTCCGATCAACACCGGGTGAATGCCGGAGCAGTACCCTAACAAACGGACCGCGCGCGATCTTTCCTACCTCTTCCTTGTCCTATACTCACCCCTTACACCCACTTATACTAACGTCAACTACACTACCACATATGCTGGGGGACCTGTCGTGAGCTGAGAGCTTGTCCTGACTAGGTCGGTGCCGTGCTGGTGGGAGATATCTGGTTGGAGATGCCTGGATCTCGCCATCCAGCGGGTGGAAGACCACCGTCACCTCCCGAGGAAAACACGTACGGAACGAGTCTCCATTGTAGTTGACGCGCCCGGAATCATCAATCAATAAATAAATTAATGAATACATTAAAATTGAAAGCCATATTGTAATTATTATTAAGAGGTCCCTTCCCATGTTAACCTTAGCAATTTATTATTTTGAAGAGCTTTTATAAAAATGTACTGTAAATAACCTTCAAAGGCAAACATACCAAACAAGGCTGGCAGCGCATTAGTGGCCGAACACACATTTTTTTTTTGTAATTTGAATTTATCGATTTAATTATTATCTCGCTATAAACGTGTGTATTTCTAACGGTTTGAGAATGTCTCCATTAATAATAACCGTAAAAATAAAAAAAGGCGTTTTAGCTCTAAGCGTATTTCTGTAACAGTTTAAGTAAATGTAACATATTATATGTCTCTTGGACCTATGCAGTATAAGCAAATATTAGCACTTTTATGTACTTTTAAGAGAGTAGAATTTGTGCCGCTCATCTTTACGCTTAATACAATATTTATTAATTTTATAAAACTTATATTTGTTGGCCGGAATATTTCTACACTCAAATACGAATTAACAATTAGAGCAATGCGATCACACTCAACGTAATGTGCACATTATTGCTATATATTGGGATATATGTCCGCTTGTAAAAGATTGTGAAGAAATAATACTTGTTGATAAACTTTTTGATGGTGATAACCTGATGATTGTGTTTATAACATACCCGTATGTAAATAAAATTGGAATGTATATGTGATTTCAAAACAGCAATTTATAATATTTCACACTTATTTAGATCATATAAATCCCAAATATATTGTTGTTGTTGTTTTTTTTGTGATTTTTGACTAATCTTTGGAATTTTGATAGCGATTTGGACGGACTTTTTACTGGAAGGTGAGAATTTTTTGGACATAAATTACGATAATTATTGAAATTCTAACATTCTTTCTAAATACAATTGAGTGTGTCTGTGATTTCCAAATAACTGCTTTCTTATAACGCTGTTTGCTATTTACGACACAAAAAATACGTCAATTATTTCACAATTTTTGACTGTCTGTGAGACGTAATTTATGTAATCATTAAAACTTATTGAGATTTAAAAATTGTCCTAGAACACGTCCTCCCATTTGTTCAGTGGCCGATCCAAAAACTCCAGCGTTGCATCTTATTTGCAATTCCGAATATCGATCGCATTGCATTCCGAAGAATTTTTCCATTAATATGACGTCATTTTAATAAGAGATTCCCTTTTTTACCAAAGATTAATGGTTATTTAATGAAGTTATAGAGAAAGGTCCAAAATTAAGTTGTTCCTGCTCTCCCGAAATCATTTCTGAATCAATATCTGAATGAATGTGCACTGTGACGTAAATTAGCCATCGAAAAATTCATCTCCGAATAGTGTACTTCATTTAACAATGTGGATCAAGACATCAACACGTATTAATTTCTAAAATTCATTTCAAAATTTAGTTCAACACGGATGGCCAAACTTTTAACTTCAGGAAAGCAGCCCAAAAATAGCTTATCAAAGAATAATATGAATTAAGAAATAATCAAACCGCAAAATATTGATCCAGTTCAAAGAATATTAAAGTCCGCCTTATAAATAGAACAAATTATTAGAATATGTTAATTGCAGTGTCACGATCGCTTTAAAACCCTGGTCATTTTGTCCTCGAGTAAATTCATTTGAATGTGGTGTTCGTCAAGTGACTCGCGACGTCTTTCGGGAGCTTGGCGCAGCCTAGACCGGCCCGCGCGCGGTGCCGGGCGCCTCCCCCTCCTCCAGCGGAAAGGGGAGGGGGAGGGTGTGGAGGGGAAGGGGCTCCCCACCTGGCGCGCGCGCGCTCACTCGGCCGGGCGGGCGGGCCGGCAGTGACGCAAGCGCGCTCCTCCTCCACCTCCTCCGCCGCCGCCAGCGCCACGCGCACGCTCACCCGCCGCCGCCGCCACCGCCACCGCCGCCGCGTCAGTGCAGCCGCGACCAGGCGCCGCTCCGGTGCGCGCCGCGACGCCCGCCGCGACTCCCGCGCCCACGCGCGCCGCCGCGCCCGCCCCCGTCGCCGCCGCCCGCGCCCTCGCCCTCGCCGCCGGCCCTCCGCCTGCGGGCCCTGCGCCGCCGCCGCCGCCGCCACAGCCCCTGTGAGTGTGTTGCCGGCTGCCGCCGCCGTCGAAGCCGCGGGGACCAGCCACCCCGCCCACCCAGTGACACCGCTCGCGTGTGTGTGCGTGCGTGCGTGTGTGGAGCGGACCAGCCCCCCGCGTAAGCTCCAACCCCTCCCCCCTGCCCGTGGACGGAATGAGCTCGCGCTGACAACTGATGATGTTCTGTTCGCTCCGCGCGGGCACCCATGCTAATTTGCGAGTGTTTAGGGATTCTCGGGTTGACGCAAATCACTTTGCGTGTGTTCCGACGAAATGCGTGTGCTGGACGGAGCGAACGGTTGCCTGCGGTATGTGGATGAAAGAGGACGAAAGAGGAGGCGGGGAGTGTCACGGCGAGGTTGACAGCCGAGCGCCCGCGAATGATGAATATGCTGACAGTGACGTTTATATATTTCGTGAACAAATCAATCACGTTGGGCCAAATATTATCACTGAATCCCTCAATGCTGAACTTCACTGTAGGTTTTCGATTGTAACATTTATAGTTTACCAACATATCCTATTAATTTATCGTTATTTTATAAACAATAAATAATTTTTTTGTGACAAAATCTGAAAGTAACATCTAACAACATAATTTTGCGGTTTGTTGGGAAGTCACATGAATTTTTATTCCCTGAACTTCAGAAATTAGTGCATATAGTTGACAGTATTATTTAAAGAGCTGTCAGTCTGTATGTATTTAACATTTTTTACCATTACATTGTATTAGATTTTAGAGTTATCACCATAATTTTATATTTGTTACAGTATAAATAACAGATACTAATTTGAGTAGCTTGACTTCATTTAAAGTGTTCGCACTGTAGACATTTTTTCTGTGGATTTTGCAAAACATTAGCAAGAATTTTAGTTCAGAAAAAATAATTTAATAAATACAATATTACAAAAAAAAAAAGTTATCTGAAGTTTAGTTACCGAAGTAACTATATTGTTTGGGAAGTATATACCCCCAAAACCGAAATGTCCAAGTCCACATTCTTCACTATTCTCTTTTCAATTAAAACGAAAAATACGGAATCATTTCAATGGCATATGGAACCGATGAATATTTAATGGTAATAATTGTTAATATATTAGGAAAACTCCAACAGAAGTTTCATTCTTTCACATTATTTGCACGGAGATAGTTCACAACTAGAAAGGCAATCGTCTTTGTGCCCTCTGTATAAGTTCAATAAAGGGCAATTGAAGAGCCTTCATTTCAGAATCGGAGAGATTGAAGTAAGCGTGAAAGGTCAGACACGAAGGTACCTGGATTTACAAACTACAGTTGATCCTTATCTTCATTTCGTATGGGACAGGCTCAGAAAGTGAAGGTCGACGCAACTTCAGGGAAGAAACTACAATGAATAATTGCTCTCGATCAATAACTTTCAATGCTTTCGGTAAATATTGTGAAACAAGACCATTACTCTTCTTTATTTTTTATGATTGTTGCTTATGATAGATCCATAAAATCCACGGAAAAAGTGATAAATAGTAAATTAATGATATTATATTTCAAAAATTTTCTAAAACAACTGAAGTATTAAACCTGGTTTATAATTAACTACCAAGATATGTTTAAGTACTAATAAGCAAATATAATTATTTAATATGAAAACTGCAATATTTAAATAAAAGTAACAGTATCACTTGCCTTGATTTTCTTACAAAATCTAAAATAATAAATAATTGCAAGATACGTGCACACAAAATAAATTGCAGAATAGGAAAAATATTTTTACAAGTAAGTTTATTACTTCCACATGTACGAGAAAAGAAGAACGAGGTTTTGATGATCTAAAAATGTAGGTCAATGGAACTGAAAAATAAATACTTATTTCTAAAACGTTAAAAGGGCAAGGGGGTACCAGAAAGAGTAAATAAAATGAATAAGTCATTTATTTTAAATGACATTCTGATAATTGGGTTTCTTCAAGTTGAATGAAATAGTGAATTCTGCCAATTGGTTGTTATTGCAAATATAATATACTTATTGCAAGAATGAAACTGTTCACAAAAGTTAATTTATTTGAGCTGGTGTAATTTTATTCTAAATATAAAATAATAAGGAAAAGGCTATAAACTGGGAAACAATCGGCTTTATTAATTGCCAGGAAAACATCAGGCAGCTACAAAAGCACCATAGGTCTCATTTAAGAAGAAACTTAATAATGTATAAAAATAATCAGCAAACATTTTAATCGTAATATTGAAATCAGAAAGATTATTATATAGTAACATTATAATTCACTTTTCAAGTACAAAACAGAGAAAAACAAATCAATTAGCATTCTTGGATAATACTGCAAAGAGAGTTGAAAAAATATATATTACCGGAAACATTGCAGCTTTTCTAATGATAATACACAGAACGCTGAACGATTCGGTATGTAATTCTTTTATATTGAAGGTGAAGAGCTTATATTGATCAGCAATGTAAAGAGAAGCAGTTGAGTATGAGTGGTATTTCGGAAACGAGAAAAAACGCCGTCAAAGCTGGCTCCCGCAGTGTAAAAAGTGTTTATGAAATGATGGAAAAAGAATGTTAACATTGAATCAAAGAATAAAAAGATTCTAAAAGGAACATATGCTAAAAGAATATTCATTAAGAACATTTACATTTTTTAGAAATATTCAACGAAATGTGAATAAGTTATTAAATGCCCTTCTGCAAAGTGTACTCACGGTTTGGTTTCCATGGATGCTGGCGGATAAAAAAATCTATTACAGCACTTTTACCTCTCTGGTTAAGCCGTTATCGAAGTAAGAATCCAAAAGTTTATAAATCCGAAATGAGTGTAGCGTACGGTGCAAAAGCAATGAGGTTGCGTGCCGCATTCAAGGTCCCTATTCGTTTAGATTTTGAGGCGACAAGATGTGACGATAGTCTGGATTTTTAAAACGAATTTTCTAACCAAAAGTGCATCTGTTTGAATGCAGATATTTCACTGGCCATCAAATTTCTGCAATATCATATTCCACCACCCCCACGAGATAGTTGCAGCGACAAGCACATAGTTCATCACTAATGGTTGAGGGAATCGAATCTCAAAAAAGACATGGGTCATCTTGAAATTTTAGTATTTTATGCTAAGGAATTCAATTGGTACTCAAATGCCGTCCTAATTTACGTTTTAATATTAATTTTAATGTTGGTATTTTACTTCAATGTGTTTAGTTTTCTTTGAAATATTTGCAATAAAACTGCCATTTATGGTTACCTAAGTATCCGTAGAAAAATGGCATCGAAATTAGTCGCAACAAAATCATCTAATTCACATAAATGTTTTGCAATCAATTCGCGTTTTGCAAGAGAGTTTTTATATTGTCGATTAATTGATCGCATCGTTTCACACGTTTTTGTCTTCTTAACATTATGGAAGTTCTGAACTGTCACAGATGGTGTAATGTGCAGTGGATCAAAGAATTCGCGACATGTTTAAGAGGACAGGAATGGATTTGTCACTGTCTACTCCAGTACCTTCTCCTATTCACAAAACACTCTGATTCCTCCACACATCATTTCTTTAACTGCTTGTCAAGTACCAGAAACATCTTTTTTCAAAAATTTGACGCAAAATGCATACTATATTCAACCTTTCAATTTTTTCTGAATAGAGTCCGATTTGAGTTCTCATTACTATCATGATGTAGAAATAAGATGCGAGATTGGTTGTAAGATGATCCATTACAAGATTTGATAGACCTAGCTCTTTCAAAACAATTACATTTGAAAAAAGAGCATCCATGACCTATAGAAACGACCCCATCAAAGAGTAATAAAATGAACAAATATAAAAATAGAACACTACATTCTAGGTAAAGTATTTGATAGTTTCTCCCTAAGAATATTATGAAAAATAAATAGAAATAAATTAGACTTTTGACTAATGTATTAGTGTATTCATATATTGTAATACATTTGTAATAAACACGAAGGAACGTCTGTTGTTTTCTTTTAAAAACGTTCTGAGATTTAAAGTATTTGCAATGTCAATGATAATACTGGTGCACCAGTGTATAAAACAGAGGCGCCTTATAAAATTCAGCCGCGCGAAGAGCATCTGTCGGCGTTGTTTGGTGCGGGGCGTTGTACACTGAATTCCGAGTGGCAGCGTGGAGCGGGAGTGGCCTGGCGACGCCGCACCGACTGCGGAATGACGAACAAGAGCGAAACGCGGCGCTTCTTGCCAGGGAGAGGCTATCGCGGGGGTGAACACGGTGCTGCGTGGCGGAGGGGAGGGTAGTCATGAAGGGGCAAGTGATGGGGAGGATAGGCGCCGACCGCACAAATCATGCACGGCGGAGCAAGTGATAGCGAGGATAGGCATGGTGAGTGTGGGGCAGCGGGGCAAGACAAGACGGGGAAAGGCAGCTTGAGGCAGGCGTACATGGACGTGGAAAATGTCGGAGATGAGGGTCCGTCGTGACGAAGAGGGTCCATCTTGGGGATGCAGGGTCCGTCTTGAATCGTATGGCGGGTTGTCAGTTGGGTGCAGAGCGCGAACGATAGGGCTGGAGTGATGAGACGGGTCATGGCGTGGGCGGGGCGGGGCGGGGCGGGGCGGGGCGGGGCGGGGCAGGGCAGGGCGGGGCGGGGCGGGGCGGGGCGGGGCGGGGCGGGGCGGGGCGGGGCGGGGCTGGCTGGCGGAAGCAGCTGCGTGGGAGGGGTCGGGGCGGGGCGTGCGGGCGAGTTCATCGCTCGGCGCACGGGGCCGCGCAGGGCAGAAGGGCGTGCCGCAAGGCGCTCAGGCCTCGGGCAGAGGAGGCGGAATGCTTTACAACGGATGACAATGGGGAGTGAGATTAGACGAGAAACGAAGGGATTGTGGGTGATAAATAGAGACCGAAAAAATATGTAGTATGAAACATCAACATGTGTATGAACATAAATGTAGTATGAACATAAATGTGTGATGAAAACAGCAAGAATGTATAATAAGTATGTAAAATCGGATGAATTATGTAATATTAAAATTCACTAATTATAAAACTCAGCTACATAATACGAAATGAAATTTATAAAAATTTCCTTAACACATTTTAAAAATAATAAAACGTCTCAAAAATCATTTGGAGATCATGAGTACACTTTGCACCATAGAACTTTCCCATCAGTAATAAAAGCGTCATCTATTGCTATTCAGGACTGTAGTTTGCAGCCCGATTGGAAGCAATAGAAGACATCGTACAAACTAGCGATATCTACTGTAACGTTTCAACTTCGCTGGCAGGTTTGCCACAAAGTTAACATAATATTTATAAACAAATATTGGAAACTGATATTTGGTTGTTAAATGTTACGATAGTAACAGGGAGTGTTGAGAAGAGAATTGAAAGTTGTTGATAGAGATTGAGAGACAAAAAAGGATATGTTGATACAAAAATTGAATTAGGATTTGTATGTATCCTTTGAAAGGTTGAATAAATTGTTTTTTTTAAAGAAACTATCTCATGTGTTAAATGAAAAGTGAAGAACGTCACTAAAGATATTTAAATTAGTGACGATACAACATAATAAAGTGATGTATGGATGTATAAATTTGTAACGGCAAGTTATTAAGGCAAGGTAACGTGGACCTTACACTACGGCCAGCAAACATGGCTGCAACGTGAAGCACTCTCATTGAATGTTACACTTGTCGATCGCCAATGTTTCCCCAAAATTAAGGTTAAAAGTCACGATCCGCGACGTCAGTGATACTTTTCACACCTAAAGGTGAAAATGGTCTCAGTTGCTTACACTCACTTCCCGGCGCTGAGATAAATGAAGCAGACGCGCGGGACTTTGAGAACATCACGCGTCTTCACATGGGATACCTTAAGGAGACAGCTCGCAGTAATATTGTTCAAAAAAATGCATGTAAAGTTAATGCAAGCTTAATGCATTTAACTTAAAATATTCTGCCACCAAATTACGACACTTAATTGCAGAATTAATTATAAATCTAAAAAGTATGTAATAAATTTGAAGAAAATAAATATAATAAAAATAGCTTGTGACAATACCAAAAAATGTAATATAGGGCCAAATATGTGAAAATATGTAACGAGAAAATTGAGTATTGAGTTAGGACGGGGACGATTCGCGAAGATTACGAATTTGAGAACGGTAAGTAGAAAGACAAAAAATGTAATTACATAAAAATCCTGTCTCTAGTGATAAACGAAGGAAGATGGATGATTGTCGTGCGCGGGATGGGATGTTAGGCGAAGCAGGGATGCGTGATAGACAAAGGGGGGAAAGGTGATAGACGAAGGGGGGTAAGTTAAAGTCGAATTGTTAATTCCGTGCTCATCTTAATGTCGTGTACGGTCTTTTGCTTGCGTCGTTCTTATCAAATTCATTTCGAAATCAACATAGGCATTACAATACCAAAACACTGTGTACTTCCATCCTAAGAATTTACTTTTATTAACTTTCTTTCATAATATGTAAAATTCAATTTATGGAATAATAAAATTTCAAAGTTAATAATTGTAGAAATCCTCATAATGTTCCCTTTAAACAGTCTTCTTCAACATTGTATACTGTTAATTTCTAGACCACATTCACATCCAACGTGACGATAACATTCACAATTCATGATAATGTCATGATATTCCGTGATCCAATGACATGACATTCCAAATATTATAATTGGATTATAATGTTATTAATACTTTTAATAACTGGTGCACAAAGTATTAATTTTCAAAAAAAACGGTATTATCGTTTTTGCGTATTTTAATATTTGTATTTCTTCTGCCAGCATTCTATATGTTCTTAAATGTGTAAAGCATTTTTCACAAAATTCACATTCATATTTTTATCCTGAAGCAGTGCATCGGACATCCATCAATGTAAAGAATTCCAAGTTATTCGTTAATAATGTAGAGAATACAGAAATAATGTTCTGTTGATGTACAATTAACATCTGAAATGGCTCGTGAGAAGGGCGAAGACAGATGGGGTTTCGCATAATATTTAAAAACGAAGACCTGACGTAAGATGACAGAACAAGTTAGAACGAAAAACAAAGGCTACGTTGACTAATTTACATATATCATGCAGAATTAGTAGAAATCTATATAGGGTCAGTTGCCTTTTACTCCATACCTATACAACGTAATGATTTATCATTTAATTTCACAATTACGCTTCTCTACCAAATCCAGAATCAAGTCTTCTATTTGTGAATTGTCTTCCCAGATCTGGCATTTTCCCAGGTTGATATCTTAGTATTAGTAGTTTTTGGTGTCCTTTGTGTGTTGGTTTAAAGATAGTATATGATGTCTGATTTATAGATAGTATAATATTCATTTACATGCAAAATGCCTTCTATTTCTTTATTGTGTACTTCAAATATAAAACGGATATTAGATAACATTACTTTACAATAGAATTTGAAGTCAATAAACAATATTAAGGCTGGTTGCGTTTATATTTATGTATAATGCGAAAAATATACATCAGGTTACGTGTTTTGGGAATTCCAAACCTACGCCCCAATATAAATGAACAGCTTGCACCGGGACGTGGAACAAACACATTATTTCGTTCCCAGCTGAGCGTGCTGCTTCCATTTGAAGCGCGCCCGCGATTTGTCATATGGCGATCTGCGACGCCTCCCAAAACGCGGCCATTTCAATAGGCCCTTTGTACGCGCCGCGCGATCCGACAAGAAACGGACAGCCCGGACGACATATCGAACCGCCACGGCGTCCGAGCTCGTGGTCGAACGCTGCTAGCATTTGTTTTCTCGGTTTTGTAGCCGAGGTCGCTTGTCTCGGTTCCGTATGTGTACGTATGGTTGTGATTTTGTTTCAATTTTCTCGTGAATGTGCGGGAGCATATTTGATAATTTGCATTTTAAATTATTCATTATTACGGCAAAAAAAATATGATTTCTCGATGTTATTAAAATAATTGAACTACAACAGCATATGAATTGTGGTTAGAATATTGAATAGAATATTATAGAAAATTGCAATGCAATCCACGTCGTCAAAATAAACATAATATTTTATATTACATGGTTTTTATTGCCGTTTTAAATTACTTTTAACGTAATAAAATGTTCATAGTATGTTTCTGTAAACGTACCTGGTAACCTGCAGCACTAACTGAATTTTGTAGATGATTATAAGTGAGGAAAGAATATCAACTTGAAAGTAAAAAGATGGAATGAATGGATGGGGAGAGGAAACCAATATAAATATTGAAAAGAATAAATTATGTAATTTAGTTAGTGCATTAATTATGTGCCACTTTGGAACCTTAAATTTTGAATTATTTATTAAGATCTTAAAACAGCAGAACTTTTTAGGACAGAGTTTTATATTATTTATCTCATTACATATCTGTACAATCAACGTAAAAAATTAATCCCAACTAAAACTATAGTCTCAAAAGCGTTCCGTTTTCGCTTCTCAGGAATACAATGCGTGAAATCTCGTTAACAATCTGCCGAGACTTGGTAATACTGAATTCGCTCCAACTAAAAATTATTTGTGACATCGTGCTTTGGTGGTGACATATCGTAGTCTGGATCTTCTTTCGTCGCTGAGAACCTAAGATGACTGCTTTGCGTATCTTACAAGTGGGTGACAGAGTTGTAATTTAAACTCGAACTGCCGTAGGGAACGATTGTCTAAGATATGTCATTTGAATACGTGTTGGACGCTGCTAATAATACTATTTGGTAAACGTATTCAGACCTACCAGCTAATTTCACATCAGAAAAAAATGTTGATGATAATAATAATAATAATAATAATAATAATAATAATAATAATAATAATAATAATAATAATAATGTAATGGAAGCGCCTCTCTGTGCTTTTCGTATTTTATGAGCACACACAATACTAAAAAATACCTAAAAATCATGTAAAATAAATACCACGAAAAATATCATTTAGGGCAATTTTTAAATTAATTTTCCAATTCATTTTGTTTTCAATTTATAGAATGCCCATAACCGATCGTGTTTACTTGGATCGGCCAGGATTCTAAATTTACTGCCAATCACTTTTTTTTGCCCGGAACGTTAATTAAATTAAAATATGGTAAGGAAATTGGAATTATTGCAATACGCTAATAATAAAGCGATAACAATCATGAAATGAATGAATTGACTTTTGAAAAATTATTCGAATAAAAAGTTCGATACAAAATATAATGGTTTGAAGTACTTTAATTAATATATTTTTATTATCGCATTATGATATGTAATTCTAGTTCATTTCAAAAATATTCATATGTGGTGACCAATTGTTTAATTTGTGATAAATGCTGTTATATTTCTTGATTTCAGCTTGGGGTTTTTATATTATATATTTGTCATAAAATAGAAGTATACAGACTGTAAAAAAATCAGTTTCCCAAAGTATGAATTATTACAATGCATCCCTAAGATTTATAATAGGCGTTGTAATTTGAACGTGTGGGATGTAAGGAAAATGCGGTATTTGCTTAAGTTTTCTTTAACATACTTTTAACATTTTACGTCGACTGAAAAAAGTGGCATTTAATGGACCCTAGTGTCATATAAACGATGTCAATGACATTGATTGTTAGTGATTCTGAGCGCGTCAACTACTGAGGTCATTCGTCCCGTAAGTGTAGTACATACTTGTTTCCTCGGGAGGTGGCGGTGGTTTTTTCTCGCTGGATGGTGAGATCCGGTACCGACCTACCGTTGGTTAGCGGGGTTTGCCCTTACCAGGTATCTGTCACCAGCCGGGCACCGACTTAGCCGGGACACGTTCTAAGCTCCCGACTGGTCTTCCGGCATGTGTAGCGCATGTTAGTGTGGGAGTGTAGTGCATGTTAGTGTAAGTAAGAGGTGAGACGGGACTCGAATCTAGGACCTCTTGATGAGAGGCACTGCAGTGACGTCAGTTGATGCCCTGAGCCACCTCTTCCGGTCAATTTCATTGACCTGTAATTACAATGAACATGCAAAAATTCTATATGCTGAATAAACGTTCTGTGATTCTTGATTTGCCTTGAAAGCCAGGCGAACAGCGAGATACGTCTGGCCCACGTCAGTATTTCTGTTGGCTCGCCGTGCCACAAGTGCTGAGAAATAATAATTCATGGATAATTGAACACGTATGTTTTCACTGAACGTTTTTTTCTGATGATAGTACCAGTAGATCAGGGTAAGAAATGGCCCCAAGAGTTCTGATAATCAATATTGACGATAATGTTTTCCCTGGACCAAGCAAACGTATCACTGCAATAGCTTGCAATTGAGGAAGATTGATCTAGTCTATGGGTCGATAAGAGAAACCTGTGGAGTGAGCTAGTTAAGTTGCATTCCAAAGCCATTACGGTGCCAAGAGAACACAAATGGGGCAACGACGGATCCCGAAATAAATTGCAACAAAATGGAAGGAAAATTGAATATATTTAAGAACTCATGATACATATAGTTACCAAATATTACAGTCCCATTTGGCATGTTTGTGTTACCAATTTTTGAAGAACCAATTAAACATTCACTATGTTGCTTCGATTGCACATTTATAGACAGATTCTAAAATAAGATTTCATCGTGATGATGGGATGCCTGGCTATAAGAGAATGCTGGAGTTCTCACTAAGCGATTACTCATGGCAGCGGTTAAGAATTTTTATAAAATCCAATAAGCGTTGAAGGACGCAACTATGATTTAGGAAATGTTTTAATAATAAAAGTTCTAAACAATAAAGCAGTAGCTCTTTACCTAAACGATGATAACGGAAAAAGCTTTCGCTGGGATACGTCGGTCATCCCCTGCCTCCGTCTGTAATGGACTTTTAACAAAATATTTCCTACATTTGTTCGTTGTCTTCACAACACAGCGTCGGAAATTCTTGAGCCATACCTGGAAGCCAAAATATCCCCTGTAAGTTTTGAAGTCTTTTAATATTATTCTGAGCTGGACCTTTGGCGAGCAGCAGAATGTACCCCACCAGGTCACGGGATATGCGCAGCTGATCTACTCCACGAGATTCCAACTGTATCGACCTCCTGGAGGGGGGCGGGCAGTAAAATGTTAAAGGAGGTCAATGATGATGAAATTTTAAAGAGATCGATTAGAAATCTATATCCGACTATGCACCGGCGACTAATCAGTGCAATGAAGAACAAATCTCCATTGAAGACAAAATCAACATTATTGTAATTGTTAATTGTCTTCTTATATAAAGCTTGAAAGTTTCTGATAATAAATAACCAGTTGCGTTTCTTTTGGAAGTTTACATTATTCTCATTAATGTAAATTAACATTTCGTGCAATTAGAATCTGTGTTTGATAGTAAAAATTGTTTATATTTGTGAAATTAATAATAAATGTATAGTACACATGTAAATGTAATACAAATTTCAGTAACCATTTCTTACAAGCTTCTGTTCATATTATCTGACTACTTTTGTCCTCTCCTCTCTACTTTTGTCATGATTGGCGTTATGATTATGAATTATAACTTTTTATTATAGAAAAATTCTGCAATGGGTTGATGAAATAAACCGCTGACGTCATTGAACAACAGAGAAAGTCGCGCTAGTATTTACGTGTAGTTTCCGAACAGCGAAGGTTTTGTACTTCAGAGCCTCATTTTGCATACACTCTACAGTAGCCCTTTTTGTTGCTGCATAGTTTCGAATGATTTCAAAACGCATTGACATTTTGTCAATGACATTTAAAACGAATCGCTGCAAGAAGTGTTGGGAATCTCTGATGTAGATGCGAGCAGGGGTGTATCTACGGTATGGCAGACATGTCACGTCCCATGGGCGACACTCACAAGGAATGCTATTTGAGGAGCAAACATTTGAAAAGTGGCATGTCCATTTGGCAAAAATTGAGTTCGTCTGTTGTTTTTACATAGAATTTTACTTTCAAAAAAAAAAAAAAAAAAAGTGGGATGTCTTACAGTACATTGAGTAGTACTCTATTGGTTGAGTTAAAGACGGTGTTGAAAAAGGTAAAATTGGTGCTGTATTTTTTATTTTTATTGGAAAAGTATGAAGTGGTAATGTCACATTTTGAATGTTTGCACCGGGAGCGGTAGCTCAGTGCATCAACTGATGTCACTGCAGCGCCTCTGACCGGGAGGTCCTAGGTTCGAGTCCTGACAGCGGCAGGATTTTCGACGCTAGCTTTTCAGCTAGGTGGAATTCAGTCGCTGTCTGGAGGAGCAGTCTAGCGGCCGGCTGCTCTGATCGGTAGTTTTCCGTGGTTTCTCCGATCAACACCAGGCGAATGCCGGACCCTACCAAACGGGCCACGGACCGCGCGCTATTTTTCCTTCCCCTTCCTTGTCCTATCCTCTCCCCTTACACACTCACACTAACATCCACTACACTACCACATATGGCGGGAGACCGGTCGGGAGCTTAAAGCTTGTCCCGACTGGGGCGGTGCCCCGCTGGTGGGAGAGTCCTGGTTAGGGGGAAACCCCACTAGCCGACGGTAGGTCGGCGCCGGATCTCGCCATCCAGCGAGGGGAAAATTACCGCCATCTCCCGAGAAAAAAACATGCACTACACTAACGGGACTATTGAGCAAAACAGTTGACGCGCCCGGAAACACGAAAAAATCAATCAATCAATCAATTGAATGTTTGCACCTCAAAACAAATGAATGAATGAATGAATGAATGAACAAATGAAACCATTGAATCTTTGCACCCGCTGAAACAAATAACATCAACCCTAATTTAAAGTAAACTGACAGAGGCGCATAATTCTGTGCTTGCCACGGGCGCCTGTATACCTAGATACACCTCTGCGTCCGGGGCAGGAGGCTAAGCGGCGAATGAGTCGGAAGCGACGGGCTGGGCGTGACATTGGCTGCGGACGGAGCGGCGCGGCGGTGCGCCACAGGGGCACGGGCGTGCGCGTGCCTCCGGCGGTGCCAGGGCCAGCACGCGGTGGGGCGGGGCGCGGCGGAAGCGAGGGGGGGGGAGCGCTTGGCTGCGCCGCGCTCGTCTCGTCTCCGCTCCGCTCGCGCTCTCGGCATCTCGCGCGCGGGGTCGGGGTTTCTATAAACGCAGCCGCTCGCTGTGGGCCAGCGAGCTCAAAATGTGGTCGAAATGTCAGTGCGGGTTGACGTCATTCGGAACTATGCAGCGTCCGGTGCGTGCAAAGTGGTTTTATAGCAGCAAAAATTCGCTATTCGGAAACGGGACACGTGAATTATCAAGCTTCTTTGTCCGTCGTTCCATGACGTAAGCAGCCTAGCAGTGAGTAATGTATGAGAATACAGTCGTAAAATCGTATTCGAGAAATTGCGGATTAACGTAATCAAATATTTGGATTTTTCGGTTAAATCAAAACTCAGTAATAGTTTTTTGTATTTTCTCGATCATCCTGGTACCTGACAAAACTTCCCACACGGTGAGAAGTTTAGATTTCTGTCACTTAATGCATATATTCGAAATTAGTAATATATTTGGATGAAAGGAATCTGCTAAAGAATCTGAAGTTACGTGAAAACACGCAAAATGGTGTGAAAGTAGTATGTGAAGTACTTTTAATTATTCATTGCAGTGAAATTTAGAAAGTCACTGTTTTCGAATTTAATATCAAAATGTTAAAGGAAAATAGCGCATTCGAAAGTACCGTTTGGGAAAAAGTCGTTCTCTGCTCACGCCCTACAGGTTTGCTTCGCATCTATAAATATCGGCTGCCGAAATGCAATTGCACCATCGTTCGATGTCGTGCTGCCACGGGCCCGGTATCCCTCACGGTTGGTGCTCCTCGCGTTCGATTACATCACACGCATAAGGTAATCTGCCGAGTTACTATAGAGAACGGCATTGCTCGTATCTGTGCAATGGCCTGGAGGTCGTCGATTCGAGTCTCGATGGATTTTCGACGTTAGCTAACCATCTAGACGTAATTCAGCTGTTGTCTGGAGAAGAATTCTAGCGGTCCGTTGTCCTGATGGATATCTCTACGATCAATACCAGGCAAATGTATTACCCTAACTAACGGACCATGGATCGAACGCGATCTTTCCTTCCACTTTCTTTTCCTATCATCTTCTCTAACGTACACATTTACACTTACATGCACTTCACTACCACACACGTCAGAAGTCCAGTCGGGAGTGTAGAGCTTGTCCCGTCGAAGGTACCCTGGTGGGGAGAGGTACCTAGATTGGGAAAATTCTCCGCAATTGCCCTTAATACATTTTCATAACGGGAAATAGAAATTGAGAAAAAATAATTTTTGAGCAGCTCCTGGAAATTGTTATTACGTTACATTGCATATTTAACACTACATTTCATATTTATGTTTTTTATATTGCTTTCACAACAAGGGATGCGTCACAAAAAACAACGTTACCCCTTCAAATATTCACTTCCGAATGAAAAGAGTTAATCGGCTTTACATTCATATATTAGATAAGATTGTGCATTACGTACAAGCAGGACTCTTACGACTTTATTTTAGTGGTGTATTCTACTGGTACAACTTTATTGCAAGCCTCTATAGTTGTTTATCTTAAAATTTATATTTACTAATAATGTTATGAGATTTCAATAATTTTATTTGTAATGAGGTTCATTTCATCAAATTAATTTCTTTGTAATTTACAAATTTTCTGAAATAATTAAGCAATATTTTGCAGTGATTCAGCAGAACAATTCATTTGACAGAGACAAAATTGATAAACTCTATTGATTTCCATGCATTTTAATGCAATTGAAATTTTTAAAATGCGGCTGAAATTGAAATTGTTTCTTTCCTTAGTTAGTGAAGAGTAAATTGTAAAAAGAAACTCACGAAATTTCCATGTTTTCGAAATGGTCGTGTTCACTCGTGGGGTTATTTCACAATCCCCCCGTGGGAACGTTTGCCTCCTAGCCCGCTTTTCGAGGCTTTGGCTCCACCGTGCGCCGCCTCGCGCGTCAGCTGTCGCGCCGCGTCTCTCAGCTGAGTGCTGGCTCCCGAAAGCGCTTCCCGCCCGCGCGCGCCACGCCCCCTCGTCTGGTCGCCTCGCCAGCTCACTCCCCGCGCGCGCGTGGCCGACCCCGACCGAGCTCCTTGGCGCGCGCTGGACGCCGAGATTCACCTCCGAAATGCGCCTGATCATCGCGCGGCGGAGGGATAACGGGACTGCGCTTTTCAAGGTGAAAGTTGTTTCTTCGAGTCTTCATAGTTTTTTAACGAATGTAACGTACCACAATCAAATAAAACGATAAAACTGAAGATCACAATCATAGATATACTCGTAAGAATTCACAAACATTATTCAACATAAATGTACTCGAAATATCGAAGGAAGAACAGAACTTATTGGGCATTAGACCCCTCACTCCCCAAGGAGTCAATTGCGTCAGCTGATATTAGATAATAAAAGACTTTACTATTTTTCTACTCCAAAGAAAGTCAAGTGTTGACGTTATACTTATTAAATTTAAGATATAAAAAGATACATTTTATATTTAGCATAAATGTAAAATTCTTTGTAAGAAATTGTCAAGCTCTTACTCCATTCTTCATAGATCGTTATTATTATTCACTTAAAGGTTTTTAAAAACTTTTTTCATCCATTACGCCTGACCTTTTTTCCTCAAAATTGTACGGAAGTTATGATTTTACAATTTAATTAAAAATTATAAAATCATATCTTTGCTCTTTTAATAGAAATAAAAATAAGTTATCGTTATTCATAGTTATTATGGGTAATTAGTATTTGTACGTTTCACGATCAAAATTTATCGTAAATACATTGACAGATAAATACAACTGTCTTTAATACATTTCCGCGTGAGGTATTTATGATTTTTTTATTATTATCCTTTTTGAAGATTGTGTGAAAATAAAATGCAAGTAAGGTAGACTACAATAATGAAGAAACAGTTTTCTGGAGTGTCGATCGTCGGTTTGGAAACATTGAATAGAGGAAAAATATTAACATGGATTTGCTCTTCAATTTTATTTTAATTGCATACCCCAGAGTCCTGCTATTTGCTTAAAAAATTATTCATTGTTTACAATATTTGAATAAATGTTTTGCTCGTTTTTATTTCTTTCTCCTGCCGTCAACGTTTTGCCCTGTTGCGTGTATCGAGTAGTATCGATTACAATTTTTTAATTTCTTCATCGCCTGCACTATTATCTAGTCTTTCTGTTCTGACAGTGTATCATTAATCTGCTTTAAAAAGCGAACGAGCTGTACTGAATTGTTTGAATGACAGCAACTGGCACTTGTCCACATGTGATTTAAAATGTTCACAATAATAAAATTCCACCAGAATACCCGCTGTTCATATCCCGAATTGAAATAATCGGAAAATGTTTCAGCAAAAGTAGTATTTAAATGTTTGGAAGATTACATGTATTCAATAAAAACACTTTAGACGACGTGTTATTTACTCATAAGCCTTTTTTCTCTGCAGAATGGCAAAAATTAGCACTATGTATGGCACGTTTATTCAAATATATTTTCTTTTCGCTTTATTTAGGAGGAAACCACCAAATTATTATTATTATTATTATTATTATTATTATTATTATTATTATTATTATTATTATTATTATTATTATTATTATTATTAAAAATATATAATAATAATAATTATAATAATTTCAATATTATTTTTACATAGTGGATTTAATTTTTCTTATATTCAATAGGTGAAAAAAAAATGTTTTACCAAGTAAGGAAACCAATTTCAACCTTCACTATTTATTGCTTAACATCTATTACTTTGCCGTACACGTCTGGTAAAATAGAGGTAACCGTGTTGTAAAGATGTCAAGACATGTAAAGCAACTGTTTAGTGCAAAGTAAACAAAACACTAACGGAACAGTGTTCAACAACGCGCCTGTTTCATATTAATAATTTTCCCAAGAATATTTACTTATAACTCTCCAAGAATTCCCGCAAAATAATAATGTGGCAACTCGAACATGAGTGTCTTTGATGTACTCATTTCATAATGCCGGACATTGTTTCAGTTGTCGCCCCGCCCATTAACATTTTTATTCGTACACCAAAGACTCTTTTTTATTAGTTTCTTAAATAACTATAGTCGTGCAAACTTCGAGTTCACGAGTTCGAAATGTGTTTGGAAAGTGAAGAAGGGTCGAGGGCATTAGAGATATTAAAGTTACTCTACCTCTACTTTTCGAGAGAGCCCACGACTTCCTAAACTCTGAGGTTCTCGATTTAACCGCATTCCAGTTCTGTGAATTTCGCCGCACCGTATTAGTCGTGTCATTTGCGCGACCTGGCGCTCATTACAGCCATTGAACCGGCAGCAACCGCGAAGCGTGTGTGACCTTGCGCGCGGCGAAGTACCCAGAATATCGACCTACTTGAGGCGAAATTCGGGCGGGCGGCGGTGCCGGCAGCGCTCTGGGTGGCGGCCAGTTCGCCCGCCGTCGCGTCGCGATCATTTCTCGCTTTCCGGAAACTTCGCCGCGGGAAATTACACCTCGCGCGGGACGTGCGCACTCGGGGCGCTTTCGCCCGGCCTTGCCCGCCCTGCCCGCCCCCTCCCCTAGGCCTTCCCACCGGCGCAGCGTGGCCCTTATGGGACGCCGGAATGGGGCCTCGACACGCCAGAGGTCGCGCCGCCCCCGCGCCCACACCTGTTTCCTATACCGTTACCCTCGACCCGGCCCCGCCCCTCGTCACCGGCCCCGCTCTCCCGGCTCCGGCCCCTACCCCGGCCCTACCCACCCCTCTCGGCCCCAGCCCTTACCCCGGCCCCTACCCCGGCCCCTACTCCGGCCCCTACTCCGGCCCCTACTCCGGCCCCTACCCCGGCCCCTACCACCGGCTCCTACCACCGGCCCCGGCCCCTAATGACCCTCCCGGCCACAGCCCTGCCTTGCCTTTGACCCCACTCTAGCCTCTGCGGTAGCGCTTGGCTCTGCACACACTCCCGCATCTATCCTTCGTCTCCAATCGTAACCGTGCCGCCACCCCTGTCACCGACCCTGTCTCCCCCTCCACTCGTGAACTGGCATCATCCCTCCAGTCACGTTGTCCCCCATCGCCCATGCCCCTGGCCTGCCCGTGCCTCTGCCACTGCACGCGACCTCTCCTCCCCTTCCATCTCTGACCACGTAACCTCCACTGGTCTGCATTCTTACTTTCGTTTTTTCGATATAACGTTATTCCAAAAGCTTTCTAAATTGATTTTGCTGTGGTCTTTTTTTTATTATTAGGAAGGGAGAGTGAAATAAAGAGGCAGATGAGAGTTCAAGAGGCAGATGAGAGTACATAACAGAGTATGATCTCGGCAAGCACTCTGAAAGCGAGTAGTGTAGTTTGAATATGTGCCCTTATATTATTGTGAAAAGTGCAATTGAAGAAAAATTATGCACTTTAAATTTAATACAAATACTTTAAATACTTTAATATACAAAATACTTTACATTTCAACATAATTCTCTATCATAAAAAGATATTTTAATGACTCATAACAAACTAATAAGGTGCACTATTATAGCAACATGAATACGTAAATTATGGCTTAGAAGTACATGTAATACAATCTAACCGATACCGATTGATTTACGTGTATTACAATGTTGTTCATGTGTTTATTGTCCAACTAATTTTCAATTAAATTTCAATTAATTTTCACTTGAATCAGCTTCCAACTCTTGTACCAACATTTAATATTTATTATGTAGGTCGCCTAGTTTGTCGGCCCTCTAGTTTTGACGCAACGTCTCAAGGCCTGCTTTTGATATTGCATGTCCTTTACCAAACCCACGCCTTGATGTTTGCCTCTGTCCTGCAAACTAGCCACCAACGTTGCACACTTGTACTGCAAACGACTGCCATTGCACTCGTACTTAGTCGAAGCGCGCAATGGGCCCCCATCGCGCTGAGGGGCGGCTGGGTGATGGCTATCGCGGGAGCAGCGCAGATGAGCCGCTCTGTCCGATCAATGGTGATGCTTTGGCATTTAAACGTCTCGTGCCACTGTGATTCTCATCCCTGTCTATTTCGAGTTACTGGATTCCTATCACTACGGTGAATGGTGTCTTTTCTACGTCAGCCTTGTGAGTTTCGAGACCAATTAGATGGATCGATTGAAATAGTGTGCAATTAAATTTTGACAAATGTTTAATTTTTTTATCTACGTTCTGTTATAAGTGCAATTTTTGTGAAATACGAAAATATCAAACGTCTTTTTGTCATATTAATTTATCATAATTATTTATTTAACCATTATCAAAACATATGACGAATAAATGTATAATTATACGGTAGAGCAGTTTACTGTAATTGAATTGTAATAAAAAACATATTTTGTAACATTGTAGGCAGATAAATAGATAGATTAATTGATAGATATAATTTATTTATTGCATTATGATAATATGCGTTTTTTAACATATTTTTTTAGATTTTTCGTTAATATCTCCAGTATTATTGAATATCGTAAAATGAGCGTACATATGTGACAATTAGAATGCATACTATATCTGATGGATCATAACATTAATGATTCATGTTTGATCAAAAAGGCTGTAACACGATATGTGCAAATATATCCGTATTTTAAATTTCTCGCTAGAACATGTCCCAAAGCCTAAACTTTTATTGCAGTGTGGCAGCCTTTAAGCCATGGAACACATTTGAGCTCACTTTTTAATGCAATTGCAAATCCAGAAATTCTCAGAGACGAGTGGTGACCACGGTCTCTGCTAACAGCGCACTAGCTGTTTCTGCTGAGTCTCTTTGGACCAACGGAATGGGCCGTGCCGGGAGCAGGAAGGCGCTGCGTTGCTTAACCCAAAGGAAGGGTGTCGAAATTGAAAGAGAGGTGTGATCTGTGGCTTTAGAAGGCTTCTCCAGTAACCGAGTGGAGTTGATTGGAAATAAAAGATCCGCCGATCTCCTGAGTGACTCGCTAATGAAGTCACATGTAGAAGATGGATAGTGTGTCCCGACAGCGTTGGTCTCAGAAGGAAGTCTCGTTTTACAACTCGTAGAAGTGCGTTGTGGTGACCTGGATGGTCGAGGTGGCTAAGAGCGTGTGCCGACTCTGCGCACCGCTCCAAAGGGTTGCGGGTTCGAGTCCCGCCTTAGTCATGGTTGTTAATCGCTTATCTCCGATGTATATGTTGTCGCGTAGGGCCACGTCTTTTGCCGAAACCTTATTACATAAGCTCGCGAGTGTTTTGGTGTCTAGCGTCAGGTCAAAAATGTGTCCCTTCGGGACGTAAAGGGAATCCAGCTGTCGGGTGGAAATAAGCCCTATAAAAAAAGAAAGTGTGTTGTGTTATTATCAACCTGCGTTATACGAGTAACCTGTATCTCATCGGATCGCAGTACATTGGGATAGACTAGGGAATGTCATTTGCGTTCTCAAAAAGACGTGCTACTGGCACTGTTACGAAAGTCCAGTCACCGGAGACATTGACGGAACTACGACGCTCTCCATTTTGTTCTACTACTGAAGTTATCGAAATTCAAGTCCATGAATTTCAATTTGCTCTTCCGGTTGTTCGTAAGTGACAAAGTAGATTTTCTCTTCGTTTACCATTTCCTTTCACATTGACTCAGGTGCCATAACGAAACAAGTCTTAGCAAGGTGACGTAAAAAGCAGTTTCTCTTTATACTACGCAGAACACCTGTATTGATATGTTTCTCCCGATATGACTTTCCTTGGGTAGTGTTTCTCTTTTCATGGCGTGATTCATATCGTGACCTCAAATTCCACCCTCTGCTCTCCGTCAGCCGCAGAATCGCTTCGCGAAAGTGGTGGCTTAGTGCCATTCCGGCGGCGACTGAGGGCCATTGGGGGCGACGAAGCGCGCGCGCCCTGGCGGAGCAGAAGGCGGCGAATGGCGGCAATTTGTGCAGGTGCCACGCCCCCTCCCCCCTCCCCATGACCCCCGTGATAAAAGGCTTCGCGCACCCGCGCGCGATCTAATGTTTCCACATGGAGCTCATGATTATGCGAAGCAGCAACTGGAGGACTTGCGATTTGTAACAAGCTACTTAAAACTACGACTACAACTTGTTACGTATTCAAGTGTTCGGTTTCGAATCTGAACCTCTGAGATAAAGGTCACTAGGTCACATTTATAGGATTTTCACGGAAGCAATTCAATAGCGTGGTATTGCTGTGTAAGTGAATGGATATGGCGTTGGTTTCACTGCTTTTAAGATCCTTCTAATACATTGGTTTAGCGGTGAAATGTCGCTGGCTTGTACATAATTGAAATGATTTAAGGCGTTTTCGTTGCCAATGGCAATGACAACGCCTTAAATCATTCCTTCTAATACATTGTCAACCTTCTTCCCAATACTTTAAGGAAGAGCTATAAAATTAATTTGAATAAAAATCACAATATCCCGATAATATAAGAAATGATAAAAATACCATTTTGGAAAAAAAGGCCATAGTGAACTTTATTACTAGTGTATAGAAATACTCTTCTAAATGACAGATAATGGTTAAAAATAAAATATTGGGTACTCATTCATTATAATGAAGAAGAAGAAGAAGAAGAAGAAGAAAATAGCTAAATAAAAATGGAATTGCATTATATTGCAACTGTTATTGTTTTGCATTGTAAAAATTGAGCATGAAATGTTTCAGACGATTCAATATTTTTGTTATGTGAAAATTAATTCCAAGATTCTATCTCGTGTTTCTATAACCAGCTACTAAACTGCTAAAATAATTCATAGTACTCACAGTTTTTTTTGTCGTGCTAGCCTAGTGATTGTGCGAAAACACGAAGAGTAATACTAACTCTCCTCTGTATTAAAGAGGCTTCGTTTGTAAAACTCGAGTTAAAACTGATTAATTAAGTGGTAGTGGATGATAACCTATTATGAGACGCAAGAGGCTTTAAAGCGGAAATCATGAAGAGAGTACAAATTCTTCCTATATTGGTGATTTCATCAAGTACACTCATTATTTTCGTTGTGGTAAACATTTAAGAAACATGTACAAGAAATGTATTAAGAAAAATGTTCGTATTTTTTTAAATGAATTTTTTATCAAGTATTGTTTTCCCTTATGGGAGTAAATTGCTCATACATCGACTCCCTACAATTTCCATCCGTCTCTGAGTACTATTGATCAGCGGCAGCAACGCAAACACATTGTTTACAAATCAATTTAACACTGAAAATTGGGGTGTCCGTTTTAAGTATCGGCAACAAACTACTGAAGACATTGCTTTTTGAGAAGGAAGAGAATTAATTTTTTTTAATTGAGAAATTGATATTGTTAAAGGAATGTGATTTTTTCGTATTGGGCGAATGAAGTTAAGAGTTTTTGCTCTTAAGATTGTGTTGATGATGTTGACAACAGTTGTTCCCCAGTTACATTTTATTTGATTTTTTTACCCAAGGTGGGAAATATATTTTGTCCAAAGGTGGAAATGAACCCTGAAATCTGGTAGAATAAATTTTGCGAGTTCCACAGATTATTTGACAATTACTGAAAGGGGGTTCGGGAAAAGAGCTTTACCGCTACAATTAGTATAAATATTTTTCAAATTTTAAGTGGCTTAATTTTGGTTTAAAAATTGGGTAAAAAATAATGGCCACTTGCCCTCTTGAATGTAAGGAGCAGTTTATAAAAACAATCGGCAGAATAAGCGAAAATAATGTACTAGTGGTGAGCAAATGCTACTCTGAGAGCTGCATTTATCTCTTTAAAACCAATTTTTATTGAAGAATTATATTTTATTTTCATAATTAAACATTAATAATTATACATTTATAATTAACGTTATTGTGCATTTTGTCTTAATTAAGTTTGTATGTATGTTTGCTTCACAAACGTATCCTTAAATCGTGGAAAAATTTGAAAAATACTAATGTAATTAAACAAATTTGGATTTGTACTTATGATGAAGCTTTTTTTAAATGTATGAAATACTGGAATCCAGGTGTCATAGAATCAATGTTGACCCACTCCTGAAAAGTGCACTCAATTTTTTTACGAAATAAAATTTCTTTTTTAACGTAAAGCTTTTGAAAACAATCGTTTTAAGTAATCAAAATAATTTTATGCTAATGATTTAAAATATGGTAAAATGAATCTTTCCTTCCTTTTAACTTTAGCAACTTTTGCAACTTTTCAGTTGCAATTTCATTGTAAACTTCATTTCCCTTTTGGAAAACCGATCTTCTGTGTAGTCGAAACTACTCCCTACTGTGTTTAATGCTCTATCTCACCATCAGATGTGGTTGTAGATGCGGGTTCCCAGCATAAACTATTTATAGAGCTGCTCATCTATACGTGTTTACTATGTATGAACATCGGACTATTCAGCTCGTCAGTGAATGTCACGAGAACGTAAACACAATAGGTGCGATGCAAATGCGACATTGAGCTTCTGATGTAATAGAATGACTTGAATGCGAACCTGTTTGATGATCAAATTTGTTGATTAATCAATTGATATATTGTCATTTACAAGTTAAATTTCCGCGCAGATTAATTTCATTGCAAGAGATAAAAATACATACGTTTCACATTACAAATTATTTTTAAAAACGCAGTAAATTTTATATGTCTTATTTCTGATTAAAGTTAGAAGTATTAGAACTTGCCGAAAGAACAACGTCTTCTCTACCTCGTATTATTAGGTAAAGCAAAAAGTGTCCATGGTCTTACTTTTAAACTAATGATGTTAAACATGATGCTAGTGGTGTTTGAAAAAACAAATTTAAAACAAAAATCTCAAAGCTCTTATTATTGCTTCGAACGAAACGAAACCTAAGTAGGGAAATACATTATTTATGCTCTCTCGCCCTTTTTTCCTTCTATTCTTACCCTCCCCTACTCTCTTCCTGCCCTTCTTATATACTAAATTCTACAACCATTCGTGCCACATCTTTCCTCTCGCCTTCTCTTCCCCTCACATTCTCTTCTCTTCCCATTTTACTCTCCTCCCATTCTCTTCCCCTTCCCTCCACCGCATGACCTGAGAGGACCTCCCCACCGTGATTCTCAAGGAGGCTGTCATGAGCGCTGCTTAGAAAAGAACAACAGTCGTCTCTGTCGGATGAGGAGCGGTAGCTCAGTGCATCAACAGATGTCACTGCAGCGCCTCTGACCGGGAGGTTCTAGGTTCCCACTCCCCACGGCAGCAGGATTTTCGACACTTAGTTTTTCAGCTAGGTCGAATTCAGTCGCTGTCTCGACGAGAATTCTTGCGGCCAGCTGCTCTGATCGGTAGTTTTTCGTGGTTTCTCCGATCAACACCAGACGAATGCCGGAGCAGTACCCTAACAAATGGGCCACGGACCGCGCGCGATCTGTCCTTGTTCTTCCTTGTCCTATCCTCTCCTCTTACACACACACACACTAACATGCACTACACTACCACATATTTCGGGACATCTGTCGGGAACATAGAGCTTGTTCCGGCTGGGGCGGTGCCCCGCTGGTGGGAGAGTCCTAGTTAGGGGGAAACCCTACTAGCCGACGGTAGGTCGGCGCCGGATCTCGCCATCCAGCGTGAGAAGATCACCACCATCTCCCGAGAAAAAACATGCACTAAACTAACGGGACTAATGACCAAAGTAGTTGACGCGCCCGGAAACACGAAAAAATCAATCAAATCAATGTCTTTGTCAGTACCGCTCAATGCCAGTCCTTCAGCAGGAGGCTGCTTCCTCTTCGTTGACCCACACACTACATCAGTCCCAGGTCTCTGCGAACCAATTGCCTGCTCTCTACTCTAAAAAGAATAACTGTACTAATGCAGATTGTTGTGATATTAAGGGGGATCAACATATTTGGTATTCGGCGAGTAGCGAGTGACTGCGGTATTCATCAAGTCCCAAGTAGTCTGAAAGGGTTGCGTGCCATTTGCCGAGTGACGAGCATTGGGGTGTTCTCCCTATCCACCGCATGTCAAAGGTGGTTTTGGACACATCAAAGGAAGGGAGCATTTTTCGAGCTTATTAGTTGCTCCAGATTGGGCGAGAATGCCTAATGTGTCGAGCTGCCTTTACTTGTCAAGCCATTACCAAGCATTAGCAGTGCTCTTCAGTCTGGAAGCAATGCCCTTCTGAGATGATCAATAAGAGGTCATCAAGGCAATCTCATACCCGATTATACCATATGATACCGTACGTAGTACTCTATCCGATACATCACTCTCTTCATCATCATAAGTTCATCTTCCATCATCCATCATGATCGGTTCTCACTATCCGCAAGCCATCGTTTAGATCAGTGTCCGTTCTACCACCTCTCGCTTGCTGCTTGTCCGACGTACGGTTCTCTCCGTACTGATCCTAATTTACGGCGCAGTACCGTGTTGTCGCCCAGCTGGATTTTGCTAAACCTCGATTCATTATCTCGCTATGCCTCGTAAGGTCTCTTCTGATCTATTTTCCATTATGCGGCTTCATCCGCACTCCTCTCCGATCCCCATAATCTCTTTCCATTCTTCATCTCCCACGCCTCTCGTAGCATCTCCAGTTTGCTTCTCCGATCCTCTAGCTCGCATTTCCCCGCCCCGCCGTGCCTCCCGCCCGAGGCAAAAATTCCTCAACTGTCCCGGGGCGGCGGTGGACGGAGGGATGCAACAGCGGTTTGAATGGGCGTCCGCTGGGCGTGGTGGTCGGCGGGCGCTGATGCAGGCGGCGACGGCGTGGGGTTCGGTTCCCGCCAGAGCCCCAATTAGCCGGTGCGCGGGCGTGGGCGGGCCGAGGCAGGCGCTTGTTAGCGACTAACAAAGGGCGGCCGGGCTGCGCTGTTGTGGGCTGCGGGCGGCCGTCTGCGCAGCGTTGCGCCGCCGCGCGCCGTCGGCACTTGAGGGGGGGCGGGGTGGGGACGGGGATAGACGAGGGCATACAAGGGGTGAGGACGGGGAGGGGAACGGAACTTGGTGCGAGAAGGGAGAGGCAGAGTTTGGGAAGTGGAACGGGGCGGGGACGGGGCGGCGACGGGGCGGCGACGGGGCGGCGACGGGGCGGCGACGGGGCGACGACGGGGCGACGACGGGGCGGCGACGGGGCGACGACGGGGCGGCGCGGCGACGGGGCGGCGACGGGGCGGCGACGGGGCGGCGACGGGGCGGCGACGGGGCGGCGACGGGGCGGCGACGGGGCGGCGACGGGGCGGTGACGGGGCGGCGACGGGGCGGCGACGGGACGTGAACGGAGCGAGAATGGGAGGTGGGACGGGGTCGGGAAAAGGGGCAGAAGTGGGAGGTGGGGCCGGGGCTGGAAAAGGAGCAGAAGTGGGAGGTGGGAACGGGGCTGGAAAAGAGGAAACGGACTGGGAACGGGCCGCGAACGGGGGTTGAAAAGGGGCGGGAACGTGGCTGGACGGGGGCAGAGTAGGGATGAATGCGTGACGAGAGATGGTGATGTGGTGGTGACATGTTCGTCGGGGCGAGGATTTGACCACGACGGGGACCAGGCCGGTGGGGTGGGGTGGGGGGAATGGTGTGGGAACAAGGAGCAGGGCTTGTGGCTCGCTGTGTTCTGCCACAGCCCCCAGTGCCGCCTGCGGGGGCGTGCGCTCACTCGCGCAAGGCTCAAGGCGGCTCAGTGTCAGCGTAGCACGAGTTGGAGGAGGAGAGCAGTTGGGTGACAACATTTGCTAAAAATATGCATTGGAAAACACTGAATACCCGACTATTGACGCTTGTCTTGTGCCAATGATGCTTATAAAACAAGGATTAACATACTGTTAAACACTACGGATCTATTTTCCTTTTGATATTATTGTACTGTTGATTTCTGAAATCAGTTCAGAGTCTGATGAGGCCATGACATGAATTATTAATGTATTTCAGCCTTGCGTACATACTTTTGTTATGAAATAGTAGTTGTTCATTTTTATCGGGACTCGGTTTCTTTTTTGACGATTTTATAAAAGTTTGAAAGAATGTTACTCTTTTCGATTACCGATGGCTGACCCATTCATAACTTCTATGATCCCCTGATCTCAGACCTTTTTCATTGAATACTCACGGGCAGGGTTTTCGTATAACTTGCATTGGTTTGAATCTTAACATGCAAATACAATTGTACTTGACAACAGAAGTAGAATTTATGAACCTTCATAATGTCAGTATTTACAAAGACCAAATATTTACCTGAGAAATAGTAACCATATAGTTACGATTTGAACGTCATGGTTGTCAACTGTAAACATTTGTCATGAGGTAGGATCTGCGTTTGATCAAATTTAATTTCAAAGAATACAACGCATATTGCAGTGTGCTGAAATAGTTAAAATGTTCATTTAAAAATCCAAATCGCATTGATAGCTGTTTGTCAATTTCATTAAAGATATTTATGTACATTGATGTACAAGTATATGACACTTGCCGAGTAGCAGTTCACCCTTCGGAATTTGTCCATTATTTCTTGGTTTAATAAAACGTTATCAGTAAAACGTCATGAATCCATAGTGCACGAAATGTTAGTGACACATGAGGTTGAGAGTAAAGAAAAGGAATATTAATTAATAATCGAAAGTATATTGCAATTACTAAAGGCAATAGGAATGAGAGTAGTTTTTTGCATGTAAACTATACCAATCTTACTTCATATTTCAAACATCGATTTCAGCCAGAGCCAATTTTTATGAATAACATTATCGGCTTCAAAATGAAATGATTATGCTGCTAATTTATTTATTTTCATTATTATTTTTATTATTTTCATTAGTAAAATAATTTAATATAAAACTAATTAGCTTGTACCTGGCGATTTCAAATACGCAATTGAGATATTGTGTAACTCCGAAACAGATGAAATTACTTTATACTTACGTATAAAGAAAAAAATGTATTTATGCAAAATAGTTTGTGATGAATTACTTTGAACTTATCTGTTGAATTTTTTTTTCGTTTCATTCAACCCTTCAATTTGGTATCACTCTCAACATTCGGCTTTCATCGTGCTTCCTAAAACATACTAAGCAATGTGTTCTGCATCTTTCTGCAAGATCAACAACAACATGAAACAATAACATCTAGCTACTTTGAACCGTGATTTTACATGACAAGCGAGCTATGTAATTCACGAGAGACCGCGCGGAAAATAACATGAAGTAACGACACTCCACAAATGGCGGCCATATCCTTCCCGTTTTCATGACAACCCTATTTGGTTTGGCACTACGCCAGTCTCCCTGCCATTTTTCTTCCTTCAACAGAACGCCTTCTCTCTTCTAATGGCTTTCATTACTACCCATTTAGACCATCTCGTTGAGAAGTTTCCTCATATTAATACTGGGCTTTAGGGCGTTATCAGATGGAGGGCGCGGCTGTACAGGTTCATTTCAGCTTTTTACCTCCCTCAGCATTTCCACTGTAATTGTAGTTTTTACTCTTCCGTGGAAAGTTCATAATTATGTTTCGCAAATAGGGCGTGCTGGGAGGACCGGGCGCTGAAAAGTTGTCTGTTGCGTGTGAATTCCGCTTTGAGCGCGTGCCAGGGCTGTTACTCTCCCGCCAATGAGAAGGACGCTCTGTGCGCCTTTGAATGATTTCTTACGCTCTCGTGACGCCGGAGAATAAAATGAATTGGGATTCGCATGATTTACCGGTTATTGCATTGAATAATTAGGACCGACGCATATTTCAGCAAGTGTATAAACGTTTGTCGTCGGATTCCGGCGACGGATGACACGGGCGCAGCGCAACGGGGATGATAGCAACTAGCCCTTCGGAAGACATACTTCCCATCGACATTAGGTACCGTAGGGGAAAAAGTTAATTCTTCAGTTAATCCTTTGACACGTTGGAGATGGTAGAAGTACAGAAAGTCTTCAAGAAGAATTTTCCAGGTGGTCATGTGTCCAACTCCTTCCCTTCTCGCTAAACTTGTACTTCTTGATGGAGTTTCATCCACTGTACGAACACCTCGTTCCTGAAGCGCGCGTGTTCGTACCTCTCATGGTCTCGCAACATCTCTTCACAAATGAACCCGTCTCTAGCAAGCGTTGGTGGATGCCTGTAAATGTTTCTACCCAACGTAATTGCCTCCTAGGGTGCTTTTCAGCATAAAGCTGATGTGCCGCCATCCAGTTCCCATCTGCTTGGCAATAAATCTAATGCATCTTTGTCATTTCTCATGAATACATCTTCTACTGGGATGAATATTGCTGTGAATGAAACAAAATATATGAAAATATAAAACAAAGTATATCAGAAAAGCGAACGAAACTACAATATTGAAGGTAGAGATTTTTTCCTTAATTAAATCTGTTCTTTACAGATATTCAAAAAGGTTATGTACAATGTTTCGGAAAAATGAGTAGGTTTTGGATTAAATGTAATTTTAAATGCAATGTGCGCAATTTTTTATTTTTTTCTGAAATATGGCTTCAAATTCCTTTTCAAATTTTCTCCTCATATCTATCAAAAAAGGTAAAAGATTGTGGTGGTTTCATTTTCGATGACGATTCATTACCGACTTTTGAAAATTGCAAAAAAATATTTCAAAATTGAAGTAATAGTCCAAATTTATATTTAATCCTCTGTCATTTTACGTCAGTTCAAACATCAGAATTATATGCCGTATAAACGACCATGAAATATATTTTAATGAACCTAATTTGGGGGAAATATCATTACTGCTTGGATACATGAGCATAAAGATATATTTGGTAGAGATATCGCTGATCACGAAGCTAAAAGAGCTTCAACAAATGTGCTCCAATATCATTCATCCGAAACAACCTGAGTTCAATATGTTTGGAAATACAATAGGAATGAATCAAAAATTCAACGGCACGAAACATTACAAAATGAAAATCCAGCAAAGTTTATAAAAATATTTGAAACTTATTTGGACTTTTAACAAATCCGTCAGTTAAGGGTCAAGAACAAATTGCTCTGTCAAGAATTAGAATAAATAATTTTCAATTCTCTCAGAAGATTTAATTGAAAAAGGTTTCACAACCCATCTATACCGTCTGCAATACTATTCTATCAATAATGCACGTTCTTCTGGAATGCCGAATCCACAATCAAAAGAGAAAAAGAGTACCTAGGAAATGGACATTGCAATAATATTTTATTATCGCAAAGTTATCAAGAAAACTGGCACAATTTTGTAAAAATATTGTTATTTTAACATATTTTTGATTGCATTTAATAATGTATTAGTCGCTCCTGACTCTTGTAGTTTATGCAAATTAAAATAACAATAGTTTTAAAACTAATGGTGCTAAATCAACGCCACGTTTTTGCCCGTATTTTCAGCAAAATTACCCGAAAGTACTCACATATTCGAATAATTATTCAGGAAGTTATTTCAAAATCTATCTTTATGAACAGATTTTATTAACAGAAAAATTTCTATCTTTTATATTATACTTGCAGGACGACTCCGAACAACTTTTGAAATTTTGCAATGTTCGAAAAATCAGAGTTTTCAACGAACATGATATACGCCACATTCTCTTGAACCATTCTTGCACCATTCTTTTCAAACTTACCAATAACAAAATTTCTTCAAAAAGAATTGAGCTATCTTTTTGAAAATTTGGAAAATGTTCCAGGGGTTTTATGTAAATCCCCCCCAGATATAGATATCGATTTCAAATTTAAGGGGCCGCGACATCAGCCTGATTGATTGAGGAATATCAATTATGGAAAAAATAGGCTGAATGGTTTAACCGCTATCTTGCTCACAGACACAGACCCACGGACAGACGTATTGCTGTCATTCAATTTTTCGGTACCAAGGATCCAGAAAATGTTTTTTTTTCTAAGTTTAGCAATTGGTTTTATCCACTTTTTTGTTAGCACTGCCCTGTGATATGCGTTTTTCTGTCAAAAAGCCGCCCTTTTTTGCGCAACATACCTTTCTCTCTAGTCCGTAGCGAGAAAGTCAAACATTGTGGACCGGAAGCGGTAGCTCAGTGCATCAACCGATGTCTCTGTAGCGCCTCTGACCGGGAGGTCCTAGGTTCGAGTCTTGCCGGCGGCAGGATTTTCGACACTATCTTTTCAGCTAAGTCGAATTCAGTCGCTGTCTGGAGGAGATTTCTAGCGGCCGGCTGCTCTGATCAGTAGTTTTCCGTGGTTTCTCCCATCAACACCAGGCGAATGCCGGAGCAGTACCCTAACAAACGGACCACGGATCGCGCGCGATCTTTCTCTCCTCTTCCGTGTCCTATCCTCTCCTCTTACACACACATATGCACTACACTACCACATATTCGGGAGACCGGTCGGGAGCATAGAGCTTGTCCCGGCTGGGGCGGTTCCCCACTGGTGGGAGAGTCATGGTTAGGGGAGTTCCCCACTAGCCGACGGTAGGCCGGCGCCGAATATCGCCATTCAGCGGGGGAAGATCACCGTCATCTTCCGAGAAAAATCATGCACTACACTAACGGGACTAATGATCAAAGCAGTTAACGCGCCCGGAAACACGAAAAAATCAATCAATCAAACAATGTGGCATCCAGGTACAAAGGCGAGCTTTCTTGCGGAGGAAGGCGTACCTCACGTAAAGGCTGTACTTTCAGAGCCCCGCGCAAAGAGATCGTGACAGCGGGTACGAAAGCAAGGATGTAACATGGAGGGGCAGCGGCGACGGTGGCGCGGCGTTGCGTGCGCCGCGCAGAACACATGAATTTTGAAGGCGACCGCGTTGATCCGCAAAGCCACTGCGCGACCTCTGCCGCGCGCCGCCTGCCTCCCCATCCCCGGTGTCTCCTCCCGCAGCGACCGTTCGCTTAGCCTCACGCAGTCGCTTGGCGCCAAGCGGTGGGGCTGATCACTACGACGCCGCTTGTCGCTTCATGACTGAAAAAAGAATGCCGTCTGTAGTAGTGTTTTTTGTACAACTGTACTCGTCAACAATACTCAGTGTATTTTTGCTCTAGATATTGAGCTCCATAAGATACCGGATTCTATCGGTTTTGCAATACGGATTACAGAACGTTACAAAGCTCTGCTTACTATTGGAATTACACATATTTGCAGTCCGCATCATTACAGTCCGCGTCATTGCATCCCACGTCATTTTATCCGGCGTCATTATATTCCGCGTCATTGCATTCCGCGTCATTGCATCCCACGTCATTTCATTCCGCGTCATTGCATTCCGTATTGTTGCATTCCGCATTGTTGCATTCCTCATTGTTGCATTCCGCATTGTTGCATTCTACAGGTCTGTATTGCAAGTCCCTGCGTTGCACGTCGCTGCGATGCACGTCGCTGCGTTGAAAGCAGAAGTTCGTTCATTTCTGTGGACCAGAAATCGGCGAATTTTTGGCAGAAAATTTCTAATTTCTTTAAGCTTCTTCGCCCTCTAAAACAATGACCCTCCAAGAAATCATATTTTTCATTTAATAGGTAATTACATACTTGCATAACTTATATAACTACGCCTTGAAGTCATTACAATACTTACATCTTTCAGCAAATCGTACCTCACGGAATTATTTCTGTAGAATGTATTCTCGCTTCCAGACTGGAGAAAGAAGAAAATATATTCATAGTATGGGTTTTGTTTGTACTTGAACACATGCAAAGACACTTATAAAACTTAATAGTCTTTACAAGAGGAAAGTATGCTGTATTTTCAGTTACAAATGTCAATTAAACTTCCAACTTAAATTTCAAAAGGTTAAATTCGCAACTTTTCATACAGCCTGAGGAGAGCAAAATGGCAGAATAACATTTACAAGAGAAACGTATACTAAACTTTCTGTAAGTGACGATATCCGAGCTTCTAAGTGTTTCTTACTTTGTTCGTGAAACTTCAGGACCGTTCTTAATGTTATTCTCCGTCAATTCCCGGAGGTTCTGCCCTGCCTTCTGTAGATGGCTCTCGACTTTCTGACTTTTCGCAATGCACATTTTACTCTTGCTAATTGTTTAATGGATTAATTTACATCTTCATTTGGCTAAACATAGTAACATTATATCGAATTGCACTTTTCTCTCCACCGGGGCACTTTTCTCTCCATTTTATTTGTGAAAATTAATGCCTGCCCTTTTATTTAGTCCAGTTATTACAAATTCTGTCAATGTAATCAAAAGGTTTTGTTCCTCTCCTTACCTCTACCCGAAATTTAAATTTCATTTAAATGTTTGTAAGCCATTGTGTTCAGTTAGATAAGATAAGGATAATAAATTATATTTCTAGTATTTCCCCTTACTATTATATATTACATTATTTTTATTATTACCATACATACATACATTCATACATACATACATACATACATACATACATACATACATACATACATACATGCATACACACACGTGCGTGCGTGCGCGCACATGTGTGTTACAAATTTGTTACAGAGGTCTTTCCATTGCTGATGCCAATGGAACTAATGGAATGCGTGCCGTAGAAAAGCATTTCCTCCTCCTAGTGGTCACCAATATTCAATACCGTATTGTTGATGCATCACCAATACTTTTCTCTACTACCTCTACTACTACTTCTACTACCTCTGCTATAGTATAGAAAGGAAAAGTATTGGTGACGCATCAAAAATACGGTATTGAATATTGGTCGTAAAATCCGTGTATAAGGTTCTTTTCAGCTGTAGCTTTACACCCGTCAGGATTGATGCATCAGTGCTCTTCCAAATATTTTTATGATTGGTGCGGTTGGAGAGGATGTACACAAAATTTTGTATCCGAAAATCAGGATGTTTGGACGGTCAGATGGGTATGTCATGCAGAACCTTGTCAGATTAGAAGCTTTTTCTTTGAAACTTAGAAACATCACTAGCATCATTATAAACACACACACACACACACACACACACACACACACACACACACACACACACACACACACACACACACACACACACACACACACACACACACACACCCGTGTGGTGTCGGGGTTTTTAGTAGAATAGCACCTCGGGATCTCCCCCTGTCGTAGAAGGCGACTAATCGGAGCAGCTGTCCGCTGTCACTTGCCTATACATCCTGCAATACCCACATTCTTGGTGTGTCATTGCTTCCACTTACTTGTGGCACACTTCTATTTTCTATCCTGTAGGCCAATCTTCATATCGGCCAACTCTTGTGTTTCCGACCCCGACGCTATTAGGTTACGAGGGCTAGGGAGTCATTTCTGTTCTACTCTTCTATACTAACTCTATTCTTCACTGTCCCCCATCTTCTCTTCCATTTCCTTTTAGCTGGCGGTAGCTCAAAAACGCTAGGGGAAGGCGACCCTGAAGAAAAAACCCACGATGGAAGGTCTTTTAGGATCAACCATTACGGTGCAGGGGATCGGAGCCCCAGTACCGGCGGTCGGTGGTGAGCAAGCGGGCCACCGGGCGTCGTCATCAAGTAACTGCAATGCCAAGGGTGCGGATCACTCGGCACCCGGGGCAGATATTGCTACGAGTGATAGCAAACTTCGCGGGACACGCATAGAATTGGAAGCTGTAGATCAGGCTTCGGTATGTAGTGACCAATCAGCTTATGTCACGGAGGTGGACAATGTGCTAGTTGCACCAAGTAATAATGGAGGTGATGAGAAACAAGAGGCACTTTGTAACCTCGAGAAGAAGATCCTTGAGCTTCTAGAGTTTATCAAACCTCGTCACAATGTGCACGGCGATATCAAGAAATTGGCGCATGCAATTCGCACATGTTTTGATGAAGTGGTTGCGGTTCACGAAAGAGGGCTGCCCGTCCCAGACTGCCAGTGTGGTAGTAAGGAAGGTATCAAGGAATCAGATCAGCCCGTCAAAGGGGTGCTATCCAAGAAGAATAATCCCAAAAAATCTAAAGAGAAAGGAAAGAAGTCGGGAATGGTCGGGCTACCAAGGGTGGAAGAGTCGCTCGTTTTGGAGAGGAGCCCACCTGAGTCTGGTGAAGCACCTGAGAGCGAATGGAAGACAGTTGAGGCAAGGAGGAAGAAACCATCGCACTCCATTCCCAAGCGTAGGGATGCCTTATTAGTGAGAGCCAAAGAGGGGGCGACGTACGCGGAAATTTTGCGCCAAATGAAGGAATCCCCGGAGCTTGAAGAACTGGGCCTCAATGTAGTTAAAATAAGAAAGCGAGGCACAGGAGACCTGCTTTTGGAGATGGGAGCCGCGGGCTGCTCGAAATCAGCGCAGTTTCAGACCGCAGTGGCCGAGCAACTTCAAGGAAAAGCGGAGGTAAGGACTTTGTCAAGTGAGGTACTCCTGGAGATTAAAGATCTGGACGAAGTCACGACGAGCAAAGATATTGTTGATGCCTTCGAGAAAAAGCTGGAGGGAGCCAATAGCAGGAAAGTAATAGTTAAGTCTATTCGCACCGCGTACGGTGGCACCCAAACGGCCGTGATTGCACTACCAGCAGAGCTAGCCAGGAAAGCAGTTCGAATGAACAAAATTAGGATTGGTTGGGTTAGGTGTCGCATTCGGGAGAAGATAGTTGTTACCAGGTGTTACAAGTGCTGGGATTTTGGCCACCTGGCGCGAAACTGTAAAGGGCCTGACAGGTCAAAGAATTGTCATCGATGCGGTGAAGGAGGGCATTTTGTTAAAACCTGCATTAAGAGCCCTACTTGTTGCCTCTGTCAAGGTAAAGACAGGGAGACGCATGCAACTGGTAGCTATAAGTGCCCCTATTACCAAAAGGCTTTGCAGAAGGCGGAACGGGGTTGGAAGAATAAGAATGAGGGTTATTCAGCTCAATCTTAATCACTGCGAGGCGGCGCAAGACCTTCTGAGTCAGACGGTACGAGAGCTGAAGATAGACGTCGCAATCCTGTGCGAGCAATACCGAAATATAAACGGTCTCCAATGGGTTTCGGATGCGTCTAATCGAGCTGCAGTGTGGATTTGTGGGAATAGTCCAGTCCAGGAAGTTATGCAAGTCCCAGGAGATGGTTTCACTTGGATCAAGGGGTTCGGTATTTATTTTTATAGTGTTTACGCCGCACCCAGCGCGTCGCTTCAGGAGTTCAAGGCATTACTTGATAGATTATTGGATGATGCGAAAGAAAGAAGGCCTCTTATTATTGCTGGGGACTTTAATGCATGGGCCACTGAGTGGGGCAGCAGGGTAACAAACCAGCGTGGGATGGCTCTCCTGGACAGCCTTGCCCGTTTAGACGTCTACCTCTGTAACACCGGTAACAGTCCAACCTTTGCCATGAATGGCCGCAGCTCCATCGTTGACTTGACATTCGCATGTGATAGCCTTGCTAGACGGATTACGGCATGGGAAGTTAGCGATCATTATACACATAGCGACCACCAAGCTATTGTATATGAAGTCAGGGAGAGGTGTAGTTTAAGTTCTGCAAGGGTTAGGAGGAGAGCAATTTGGAACCATAGGACATTTGATCGCGATTCTTTCGCTGCCATGATGAAGGGCAACGTTATGTTGGTCGGAAACTCGGAGGATATGGTCAGAACTGTAATGAAACGGGTCATTGACGCTTGTGATGCATCAATGACAAAAAGCCTCAGGAAGGAACGCCGTCCTCCAGTGTACTGGTGGACTGACGAGATCGCGGAACTTCGCAGAGAATGCCACCGCACACGTAGGTTGGCACAACGAGGGCGGGGTCGCCTAAATTATAACACTCTCAAGGAAAATCATAAAGCCGCCAGAGCAGCTTTAACAAAAGCTATTAGGATCAGCAAGGATCGCTGCTGGAAAGAGCTAAGCAACGAGGTGGATGCTGACCCCTGGGGTCGTCCTTATAAGGTGGTAACAGCCAGGCTCAAGGCTCTGTCCAGGCCACCCCCGACTTGCCCAGTCTTCTTGGAGAAGATAGTGACTACCCTATTTCCTCAACAGAGAGATGAGTTGCCGCCTATTGATACGCTTGAAGATGTAAATGAGGCTCCGGCAGTTTCATTAGACGAACTCTCAAAGGCATACGATAAGGTTCAAGATTGCAAAGCCCCTGGCTTGGATGGGGTGCCGAATGTCGCGCTTAAGACCGCTATTAAGACCAGGCCAGATCTATTCCTAGAGGCATACAATGCGTGCGTGCGAGAGGGGAATTTCCCCCGTCGTTGGAAGCAACAACGGCTGGTCCTCATTCCGAAGGGCGATAAGCCACCTAGCGACCCGTCAGCATATCGGCCTGTGTGTTTGCTGGATACTGCTGGTAAAGTGTTGGAACGTATCATCTGCAGACGGATTGAAGCCTACACGGAGGGACCACAGGGACTGTCTGATGATCAGTATGGCTTCAGGAAGGCGAGATCCACAGTGGATGCAATTAGGGTCGTCATCGATATCGCACGCAAGGCCATTGAGGGCAAACGATGGCGAAGAGGCGCAAAGAAGTATTGCGCTATTGTTACCCTCGACGTCAGGAACGCATTTAATACGGCAAGGTGGAGTGCCATACTTGCTGCCTTAAAAAACCTGGGAGTTCCGACTTACATCATGAAGATAGTTCGAAGCTACTTTGAGGAAAGGACTTTATTTTACGAAACTGAGACCGGAATAAAGACCTATGGGATCTCGGGTGGTGTTCCGCAAGGCTCAGTACTTGGCCCGCTGTTGTGGAATACTATGTATGACTCCGTTTTGAAGCTCCAGCTGCCAGAAGGTGCTAGAGCTATTGGTTTTGCTGATGATGTTGCGGTGGTAGTCGTCGGCAAATATACTGAAGAGGTCATGCAGGTTGCCAACGAGGCTGTGGCGACGATCCGGCGGTGGCTATGGTCGGTGGGGCTCCAGATGGCCGAGCATAAAACGGAGGCAGTACTGGTGACAAGCAGGTGAGAGAGGGCATTACTCTTAATGTTGGGGGTAGTAAAATAGCCTCCCAGCAGTCTCTGAGATACTTAGGTGTCCAGATTGACGCGAGACTGCATTTCGACGAGCACTTACGTATAGTGTCCGAGAAAGCGTCTCGCATGGCCTCTGCCTTGGCACGAATTATGCCTAACGTAGGGGACCAAGGCAAAGTAGCCGGAGACTGCTGTCTAGCGTAGTGAACTCTATGCTGCTCTACGCAGCCCCCATTTGGGCTGATGCCTTTGGGGTCCGGACGTACGCCCGCGGTGCGAAGTCAGTTTACAGAAGGTCCGCCTTGCGGGTGGCCCGGGCGTTTCGCACGGTCTCGTATGACGCTGTGTGTGTGATAGCAGGCATGCCCCCTATAGATCTTATGGCACAAGAAAGGGCCAGGCTGTACAAGCGAGAGGGAGCTACAAATAGCTTCACCAGGAAGGAAGAGAGGGAGGGGACAATGGCTCAGTGGCAAGAACGATGGACCCTATCATCCACTGGTAGATGGACATTTCGCCTTATCCCAGACGTATTGAAGTGGTCCCAAAGAAAACACGGTGAGGTTGATTATTATTTGACCCAGTTGTTAACAGGGCACGGGTGCTATCGAGCATATCAATTCCGTTTCCGGTTGGACGATGACTCCTTATGTCCAACCTGTGATTCAGTGGTTGAAGATGTAGAGCACGTGTTCTTTGATTGTCCACGCTTCGCTGAAGAGAGGGAAGAACTCCACCGATTCCTCCTGCAGGTAGTGACTCCTGATACCATCGTCACTAGGATGCTGGTGTCCCAGGAGAATTGGAGAGCGGTAGCTACCTACGCTGCAAAAATTTTAAAGAAGCTTCGGATAGAAGAAAAATTTCGAAGGAGGATCCCGTGAAATTAGTTAGCCTAGAGCGTGAAGCCGATCTTCCCCTCCCGTGATGCAATGCCTGACGGCGGTCCCGCGGGTAGGGAATAGGAAGTATGGGAGTGTTTTTTAGTGGGCAGGCACAGAATAGCTGTGAATCCTACACGCTGCGGAGTGCGGGCTCCGCAGTGTCTTTTGAAGATTTTTCACTTCCTACGCAAAAAAAAAAAAAAAAAAACCACACACACACACACACACACACACACACACACACACACACACACACACACACACATATATATATATATATATATATATATATATATATATATATACGCCTCTATGTCAAAACCTCTTGTAAATATGTAAAAGTAAACATTGAAGAGGTTAGGCGGACGAGCAGGCCCCTACGGCCTGAGCCTCGCCAATAATAACATTATTATTATTATTATTATTATTATTATTATTATTATTATTATTATTATTATTATTATAAAACCGTGCATGCACCGTGACAGTGTCTGGAGCTCGAATATTGTCATCCGCGGAACTCTTACGGCAAACAAGCAATCTCGTACTAACCCTATTTCAGATTGTAAGTGTTTCCGTTTACTGTAAGACAGCCAGTCCCCCTAAAACATAATGGAAGCAAATATAGAAGCTCTTCTGCTGTACTTTATTGAATGTACATACATTTATATTTCAAGTGAATCATTATCTTTTTCTCTTATTCAAATGAAACCCAGAGAGAGCCAAGAATAACTACATGTATTTACGGAACAGAAAATGTATTCATATTTTCTACATTTTCGCCGCCGCGTTCGCCCACGAAAAGTTTCTGAGGATCTGGGCGCGCCGACGTGACGGGCTGCGAAACCGAAAGACCGAAAAAAGAGAAACACAATTTGGGCAGCGATTCGGATTTATGATGGGGAAGAGAAGTCTGTCCTTCTACGTCGGGAAAGACAGGCCGAGATTCTGCCAGAGGCTGCTCAGAGATCCGTAACGACTTTGGTGTGGAAAATGAAAATACTGAAGGGAGAGAATTATGCGAATTATAGAGAAAAACATGCGGTGAAACAAATGTAGATGGCGGTGCTAAAAGAAAACAGAGCCTAATAGTAATCGTAGAGCTTAAAATGTACACTAAAATAAAGACGAGGGTAATTGAAAGAGAACGTAGAATCCAAAAAAGGATAAAAGTAGAAATAAAGATGCTTAAGGGTTTCTTATTGGAGTGAGAGTGGTGTTACAACACTAGAAAGTGCTAAGTTAATGGCTTGGAAAGTCTTGAGTGAAGAAATAGAAAACGGAGTGTAGAGGATTGGTTGTCATGACGCTCTTAGAGAAACGTGAACAAGAAAACATGGGACGAAGTTGTATAAATGACAGTTCTTAGAAAGCTCGAATACAAGATAAATAGAAGAGTTTCAAGGATATAACTCAAGGTTTATAAGAAAAAGAGATATGAAGAATTAAGAAATGCATTTAATTCGCTGATATGATACAAAAACCAAATTTCGTGAATTGCGCATTTCGAAAAAATCAGAAAAGAAGAAAATGAAATACAAAATTACAAAAATATAAGAGTGAAAAAGAAAAAATGACAGACCATTTCAAAAGACCTTTAGCGTTAAATTGTGCCATACCACATTTCACGAACATATTTTTGACAAGTTATTTGATCGTTATTGAGGTGGGTAGCAAATTTTCCATTCGCGTCATTAAACAAAATTACTGTGTAATGAAATTATATGTGTGAGCAAATATTATATGTCTGGTTGACACACCAAGGAATATATTTCAGTAATTATGCAAATGAAATCACTGTAATCCATTGCCGCACAAAACAAATGTACGCATTCACAGAAATTCAACATGTTCATCCGAACATCCGTTTTGTTTCCTTTGTCCTTTTTTTCAAACCCTCTCTCTCTCTCTCTCTCTCTCTCTCTCTCTCTCTCTCTCTCTCTCTCTCTCTCTCTCTTTCTCTCTCTCTCTCTCTTTCTCTCTCTCTCTCTCTCTCATTCCCTCTCTCGATCTCATTCCATCTTTCAGTTGTACTAAAAAAGGAAGAACATTTTATGTAATTGCATTACTTAAATATATTAAGTAATTAAATTTTGTTGAGACTAAAGCGCCACAGCTTCTATCACGCATTGCTTTTTAATTAATTTCTAGCTGCCTCAGATTATTCCGATGATCAAATACGGATTTTTTAAGAATTGGTTCTGCTTCCACTATATTCTGGCTAGTTGATGAGTTAATAGAAAAAAAATTAAAATTTCATACATATTCTTTTTGTGGAGTTAATATGTTATACGTACTATACTTTTATGCTTTTATTTAAACTTGTACATTTTTGATACATATTGTTGTTTTCTATATTATGTATGTATGTATATATATATATATATATATATATATATATATATATATATATATATATATATATATATATAATACAAAACAACACGATTTACTTTTCTGTAAATGGGATATGCACAAGCTTAATTAAACCATTTGCAGATGAGGAATATTATTGACATCTAATTAACTAATTATACCCAATAATTGGTTGATGTGTCAATTTGACAGCCATAGCAATGAAGAGAAGTCCGTGTTAGAATGACTTTGTCAAGAAGGGTTACCAACTTGAATTATAATGTTAGATGCAATATCAAATAAAGAAATAATGGGAAACGTAGAGAGGATTGTTAAATTTCCCCTAGAAGAGATCTGTCTTCAGCGAGTAGGGGCGAAAGTGCGGTAGAGTCTCCCAGCGCGCTCGCCTCGCACTCACCGCTCGTCCTCGCTCTTTCCTTCGCCCCGCAGCCTCCTTCCCTGCCTATTTCTAATCTTGACGTTCCATAGAGAAAACTTAATTGGGCAAGGATGGACTCGGGAACAGCGGTTGCGTGTCGGGTGCGCGTATGTGTACAGGTATGGATGAGGGTATTAGTATGGGTACAGATATAGGTGTGTGTATGCAACTACGAGAGCGAGTACGGGTACGGGTGCGAGTACGGCCGTGGTTGCGGTTGCGACTGCGGGAACGGGTGTGAGTGTGGAAAAGGGTGCGAGTGCGGGAACGGGAACGGGTGCGAGTGCGGGAACGGGTGCGAGTGCGGGAACGGGTGCGAGTGCGGGAACGGGTGCGAGTGCGGGAACGGGTGCGAGTGCGGGAACGGGTGCGAGTGCGGGAACGGGTGCGAGTGCGGGAACGGGTGCGAGTGCGGGAACGGGTGCGAGTGCAGGAACGGATGCGAGTGAGCTTGCAGGTGCGTCGTGCGTCAGTGGCGGACGAGTGTCATCGTGCCGCCATCTTCGCAGGCGTATCGACTGGCCGGCTGGCGGCACGCCATGCGCGCTTCGACTGTCGTAATCGGGCCGTCGCGCCCCCTTCCCTTCGCCCCCAACCCCTCTCGCGCCACGGAACAGCTGACGAGCGAGGAGCGCCGTCGTCAATCCTTTGCCGTCGGCGCCTCCATCGTCAGACCGCGCCACAGCTTTTCAACCCAGCCCTTCAGTCATACGATCACTGCGCCTTCGCGTTGTCTTCATCCTGACGTCACTGTCGCGACCATCTCTAACCCTAACATTACCGAGAGAGAGGGACTCAGAGGCACTCTAGTGATGGATTTTAGGAAGCAGAAAGACATCGATGTAGCTTATTATGTACGTTTTGCTAAAATTATAATCCAATTTATCCCTACTATTGGTTATAATTTGAGTTATTGCGATGTCTTTTGCTGTGATAAAGAAAATTCACTATTCACGCCAAAAATAAACATTCAGAATACAATTAAAAATATCTGAAGCATTATGTACTTTAATACGTGGTTCTGTAAAATAGTTCAGTACATTACTACGTTATGAAGAAATATCGGTTTTTATTTTACATAAACCTTTAATAGGTTGCATCATTAAGTACAAATATTTGTACAAGCAAGTCAATAGTGCTTCTCCTACATACCCAGAAACTGAATAATCCTTTTTTAAGAAAATTCCCTTATATATGTTAATTAATATTTATATGTAACATGGATATAAATTAATTTAGCAAAATCTTCAAAACATGAGTTACACCCAAATTTAATCGGGAGTCGCTCTACCTTGATAATGACCATTTGTACTTTGGTATTCTTCTTGCTAGGGATTTTACCCATCCGACAGCCGGTTATCCTTTACGTCCCGATGAGACGCATAATCGACCATTCACTAGACCAACACACTTGCGGGCTCCTCTGATCTGGGGTCAGCAGAACGCGAGGCCTTCCGCGACAACACATACCAAGTCAAGGGTCAAACAACCATGCCCAAGGCGGGACTCGAACCCGCGAGACTTCGGACCGAAGCGCTGAGTCGGCATTCGCTCTTAGCATCTATATCATTCCGGTCGGTCTATACATTGCTTTTGCGAGGGATAAACGTTGTTTGCCAACTGACAACGTAATCACAACTACTACTGAACGCGGCCATCGCACAGGCGAGGGCAATAATCGCCCGCAATCTCTCCCGACTCTCTGTGCGGTTTCTTTGCTTGGGTTTATTGATTTTTTACGATTAACTGTTTGGACTTAACCTACGTTCATTTAAAATATTTGTGAAAGATAGCGGACACTAAGGCGATATTTTCCTCAATACGTTTATTCCTCAATACGGGATCTAGAAGTGGCGACGAATGAGGAATTGTAACTGAAAAGGATTATCGAATCGGCGATAGGAAGATAGAAGAAACAGCAGCGGTGCGTGAAAAAGAAGAACTGCGCTGTGAGCACTCAAAATTCACGATATTTTAAACTTCGAACCTTTCTTTCGTATGAAAATAGACCCAACATTTAACCGCATGTAAGCATCAAACAATATAAATGTCAGAACCAATTTCGTGATGATGTTTTGCGCCTGAATAATATCGGGTCTTTTGCCCGGCATATCAGTTTTACTTTAAATCTGGTTCGTTACTCTCACCTGTCAGATTTTTGCATTCTGATGACACTACATCAAGGATTGAGGAAGTACATATCTAGAAAAGTACTCAATAAAATTCACTTACAAATATTGGTTAATAATCGTCCACTGTATCAATCCAAAAATTTAATAATATTAATCCAACAATAATAATACCAATAAATAGTCATTACAATGATGATAACAATAATGATATGTACAACAACAACAGTAGTAAAATAATCCTAAAGTTAACATCACGCCATCGAATCCTATCCAGTCGCGAAAAGATTTGGGCAACTACGACACACATAATGTTTATGTCGTAAACACGAGTATTAATATAAGATATACTCTTTAATATTATTGTCCTCCTCACTGGCAAATGGTCATGATGACTTCACCACCAAGACCACGCTCTCGGTTGAAAGAGTTGTCGCCAGCACTGCCTACCCCGTGCCTCCGGCCGCCGCGACGCCGTGGCGGCAACGCATGTAAAAAGCCCCACTCGCCCGCCTCGTCGCGTGCGCTCTGCAAAAAGAGCCCGCGTTGACGCGCTGTGGAGTCGCGAACGTCCCGCAGACAACCCTGGGCCGCGCTTTATATTTACTCGGCCGTTCCTTGGCGTTCACGAGCGCCCGCCACCAAAAACGTGAAAATGGATGCGAAAACTTTAGTGGGATATTTTTGACTGTTGTTGCATGCGGTGACACGTAATGTAATGTTCAATCATCTGCTTACCCCCAATGTTTACAATTCAGCACATTGGTGTGCAAAACGCGATCATTCCAATTAGTAAAATTTAATATTTCAATTCTCTTTAGTTTTTTTAAACTGCAAATACAAACTATTGTGTGGATTAAATATATTTATCTAATTCTATGATAAAAGAGCAAGAAACTTATTATTAAAATGAAATAAATGTTTTATCGTCATAGACAGGTTCAATACTAGATGATTTACATGCTATAATTTTACTATTTTCTTCAAATATTAAATGGTATTAGCCAATAATTAATAGACCAAGCAAATAGTTGAACTACATATTTAAACTGGCTCAGATATAGCTATTAATGCAGTAACATTCTTTTCGAATGATTGCCAATTCAAACTCAAAATGGAATTTGGAAGTTTTGTGGAAATTTGTTTCTTTGAAGAACTTGTTATTTACACTTCACTGTATTTTGGCCACATGTGCCATAGAAAAATTGTAAATGGAAAATGTTACTTAACAAATAAACTTATGTCTCACAACAGAGTATCCACCTGAAGTTGTTATCTTCAATAAATCCAGCTCCAGCAGTTTTTCACTTACCAAACGTCACTGTCAGTTTGCCTCTCTCTTGAGGTAATTTTAAATAAAACACTTAATATTCCAACACAAAAAAATGTATTGTTCATGAATTCAGGTTACCACCATCAATCGACAAACTATTACATGCTCCGCTTGCACAGATATCTTGTTCCGTATTCTAAAATCATCTATAAATGTTTATAAATACCTTCCCCAAAGTTTCACCAACCTTCTAATATCTTGAAGACGCTACTATTAGAGTATTTAAACCATAATGTCAATCAAAATATTTTTACTTACATTTAGGCATCAATTTCTTACGAACCCGAGCCAGTCTCTCACTAACAAACTTGTGTCTATAGTACCCGAAGCTGCACACCTCAATTGTCTCTTTCTTACGGGTTAATACACTCGTACCACATTTTATATTTATACTTCGTAACAAAAAAGGATGCAATCGCCGAAATATAAACAGGCTAAAGGGAATGGTGAAATGATTCCCCGGTTCATTTCCTTCTAATTCTCCCTCTCGACTGACAAAACGTCTTCGTAATCCACATAGTTGCACGACGCGACGTCTTAAAACGCCATCCATCTTGTGGAGTGCCCGCCGTCTGCGCGCATTTACCAATCCCTCGCGACGAGAGATCATTTCTGGAGACAATATTAGATCCATAAAAGACGAGCACAAGGTCAATAATTTTTCCATGTCGGAGCCATTAGAAAGAGAGTTTCTTAGCGGCGAGAAAGGGCCTATGGCAGGCGCGGGCGAAAGTTGCCAGCGTTTAAAGAGGAGCGCTCGGTCGTGGGGCCTTTGGCGCCTTCACTTCTAATGCTCCAAGTATGTATGTCGGTGTCTTCGTATAAAATGAAAGTAAAGATAAACAATGAGACAGAAAAAGAAAGGGGGAGAAATAAATAAATAAAATAGGATTGTGAAAAAATAAGATACGAGATAAAAAGGCCACGGTAAAGGAAGGGGTAGAAATATAAGAGAAAAGTGAGTAAAAGAGAAAAGAACTGGAGTCGACAAGAAGAAAACCGTTATTTCAAAGTGACGGTAGAAACGGGAAAACAATGTTACGTTATTAGCAATTCGTTTAACTACAATAAATAAAAAGAAATTAACAATTAATACACAATTAATCACAGTTTTGAAGCTGGAAGTACTGTTTAATTGGAAGCATCTTCACATCTTGAGCTATGCTAAAGGTTTTCAAGATTGCACAATATACATATTGAGCTGGTGTAACTATTTTAGGACGTTGATGAATTTTTTTGAGGTTTAGTAAGTAGTGAAAGGAAATTAATGTAGTAAATAAAGTGAGATTGTAAGTTTAACAAGAGAAGGGATTTATTCCTGCAGGAGGTGTGATAAACACAATATTGTGTGTATGGATGCAAATTATGATTAGAAAATAGAATAATTATGTAAAACATAATATTTGACCATAAAAATAGCAATTCTCCAAGTATGGAGAATTCGAACAGTTGATTAATTTCAACTGACTGTCTATCAATCTATACAAGTTATGTTTACTTACATTAATTACGTGGTAATTCATTCGTTATACTACAGTGTGCTGGAAGGTTAATGATTTCCACAACGAACTAATCGGATCCCAGCATCGGATCCTAGCTCCTTTATCTGCAGCTGCATAATATAAAGTCTCCGCATAGAAACGTCAGGAACATCACGGCAAAACAAAAGAAAAGGAAACCCCCTTTATAACGAAGTACAGGAACGTATGAAAAACTTGCCTTGCATATTTATCCGCATGACTCCCTCTGCGGTTTGAGTACCTGCGGCGGCGTGATTTGAGCTCCAGCGAAGCGCGCGGACACGCTGATGCGGAAACCCCTGCGATGGCGTCGCCTTGCGGCCGAGCGGCGCGCGCAAAGCCACGGCAGCGGGCGCGATCCTGTGCTTGACGACTTGAAATAATTAGCGCCGGGGCGGGTCCTTGAGCGGAAAGCGCCGGTTGGGCGGGCGGACGCCGCAAACGCTCCGACCTTTTTCCGGGAGAGGCTTTACTCGGCGCGGCGGGTGCGCGATGTGTGTGCATAAGGAAATAGAGTATTGATTCCCAGCCCCCGCGCGTTTTTTGCGCCGCTTCGACGCGCTCCCCGCTGTATGTCATCGTGTCCTCCGTCACCCAACGTCCACTCCATTTCTTTCCCAATCTCGGTGCGCGGTCGGGGTTTTCCCGACGGATTCCGCTTGTTTTCATGTAATCTCCTTGTCCCTTGTTTTTTTCCCCTCGGGAAGCTTTCTGTTGTTTTGAGCAAGTGCTGATCCCTTTGTCTTCATTATTATTTTTTCGCTTCATTATTGCTTCTCCTTCCTTTCCCAATTGTTCTTACTAAAAGTTCTTTTATTTTGATATTCATTTCCTCCTAATAAGGCCTTTCTTCTTTGCCGAGGATTTTACATTCCCTGCATTCCTCCTTTATAATGGGTTCAATTGTACGAGTTATCTTCCGCATACATTATATTACGTCTTTATTTCCTGCGGATAAATATTGGTTCTAACTCGAATTATGATTTTCGGACGAATTAAAAAAAGAAAATATAAAATAATCCGATTTATGTTGGAATATGTAACTATGAGTATATCTGTTTATGAACTTAATAAAATTCTGTGGAAAGGTGCTACATATTGAGGAATGATTGCGTTTTTCTCTTTCAAAGAATTTCTTCTCAAATGAAATTTATATGCTTCAGAATATGTAATGATATCAGATTCATTGCTTTAGACTTTCCCGTGATCTCTCTGTATTTTACAGACAAAGCGCCAAAAATACAATGCAAACTAGAAAGGGAAAAAAAATCAAATTTTATCTTCACAAAAGCTCGAGATCCCCATTTCACAAATTCTAATTGATACCAAAAAGATTGAATTATAGAAATAACGCTATTTACAATAATCCATTCTTTTTCCAAATATGTTAATCTACTCTATAATAGACTAAACATTGTGTGCGAGACATACTGTATAGCCTAAAACTTTATTCAAGTAGCGTGCATTGTTCCCATTGCAAGTGAAACAGAACTGCAAGAAATTCTCACATCTGGTTTTCTCATTCCACAAGTTGACAGCAAATGAACTTACGACTGCAGAGTAGTGAAGATTAGTGAGGCTTGCCCGTTTGCTATGATGACGTGAGTTAATTTCTGAGAGAAATCAGATATTCTCTCGGCAGCCTGTAAACGAGGGAGTTGCATTGCCTGAACGTGCAGTACACGAACGTATAGCGAGTTGCATAATCTCAAGGCTGTAGGCGCAGCTGAGATTCCTCTTCTTAGAACATGATTGTGTGGAGTAGTGTGCATGACGTTCACGTGGCACATATAGGGTTTGTTTGAAGACTGATAATACTTTGAAATACAATATTTACAATAATAGTAATAATACTAAAAACGATGATTGATGATATATTTTTTATCGTCGCAATGTACTTTTTCCCTTAAAGCCTTCTATCATGTGTGGAGGTAATATTGAAACAGCATACCGAATATTACACTAAATAAATTACTACTTTCAGTGTTAATATATACACAAATTAAAGATTCGTTGAAGTAAGTAATATAAATCATTATTTTTATACAATATTTGTATCACTATATTAGATATTTCATTCATAAAATAACGTTTGTCTTATTGATATTATATTATGTCTTAAAAAAAGAGTTTAAAATATTGCATGTTCATAATTATAAAATAAAACTGTGCATGTTTTATTTGTCAATTAATTAATAAATCAATCAATAAATACATTTCAATCTATTTTCTGCTTGGAAAAGTTTATCCTTTTTTATTTTCCGCACCTTCTTCGCAAGAAGAGAAAGTTAGGTAATCGTGCGACGGAAAAGGCAAATTTTCGGCAGAAAAAACAATTGCTGGGCCATGGTAACAAAAAGGTGAATAAATTATGTTGAAATATATTGAATTTTATTTCCTCTAACATATTCAGTAGCCAGAATCCATGTTTTGTGTGTTGGCATTGACGGCAAAACCTCTGTCTGACTTTTCGTCTGTAGTCAACACCAGCCCCTAAAGAGTTCAGAGAATTTTCTCCAAAATTGGTATTCCCCGATCAGTCTGAACAAACCAGAGGATTTGGGAGTTTCACAAGGATTGTTTGATTTTTAAGAGTACTTTACATGAAGCTATAAAAACATTTTCAAAGTTTTCGCAAATGGCACCAAATTTTTATTACTATCAGTCCTCGAATTGGGTAAAAGACACTTAAGAGAATGGTGCAGGTCTCAAGTTGGTGCAGGTCTATAATATTGCCGATAGAGATTTCTTTCCTTAATGAAAGCTATTCTTTAATAACAGATCTTGAAATAAGGTCATGTTCCATTTTTGGAAATTTTAAGTAGTTTTTGTGTATTTTGCGTAAAATATAGGTAAGTTAAAGTTTTTAAACATTTTTTCTCCAAAACCTGTCCAATTTTTTTCGTTAAGTGATTCCCACGGATAGAAGAAGGGTCGCTTAAAAGAATGGTGTGGGTCTCATTTTTTATCTCCCTGAATTTTCGTAAGTTGCAAATTTAGAAATAATACGAGAAATTACCGTATGTATTGTTGAAGCACCTCTAGTTAATAGTTTATTTCCTAGTGAAAACCTTAATATGTGCTATTTATTAATGCACGATAAAATGTTTTCAAATGAAAGTATTAATTAATGAGAAATAAGCATCTTGTTAAAACATGCAAAATTTTGAGATTTCATATTAGACATATTGAGGTGGTGATTTTGTAACAAGTTTATGATGTTAGTTATTTTGTTGTGAAGTTCAGTGAGTAGGGGGCAGGACGATAATGTTCTAAATAGAGTGACAAAATGTTGAGAAAAACCTGCTTTTATTCTTGTATAAATCGTGATTACCACAATGTCGTGGTTACGGAAAATGATTATGAACAGAAAAATATAATAATTAAATGAAAATTACCATGTGTCAATTAAAATATAAGTGCTGTAACAATGGAATGTCCGAACTCTTGATTTAAACTTAATATCTGTCCAGAAGTATGTCTACAGATTACCTGTATATTGCAGGTGTCTGATTGACCTACAAAGTGCAAAAATAAATTAACCTATTTTTTCGAAGAATTGTAACACATGATACATAATGCAATTTATTAATTTTAACAGTCGGTATTATAAGACTGTTATAGGTTTATTATTATTATTATTATTAATACTATTATTACTATTATTACTATTATTATTATTATTATTAGTATTTTAATTTGAATACGAGTGGGAACTTTTAAACGTATCCATGAACGTTGGATTGATGAGAAACGTTTTCTATCGTGTACACTAGAATCCGTTATTTGGAGTTCTCCCATTCGAGGCGAGCCCTGTGACATATTCCCTCGGCAGCGTCCCATCGTGTCAGCGCAACTGACCGCGCGAGATAAAGCCCGACGACCCGCGCAGGCGGCGGAGAAACGACTGCAATTACAATTACCCTCCACATACGCACGCACGCATGCAGAGCGGGTGTCCCGCAGGGCGGCACGGCTGGCTCCCTTTTGCGGCGGCGCGCCGCGACGAGCGCTGACAGCGCGTCCTTGCACCCCAGCAGCAGCGCCGCCGCCCCCGGCCGCCTTCGGCCGCCTCCGGCCGCCCGGGGCGATGCGCGCGTGATCGCCCCCGGCCGAGCGCGAGGCGGGGCCATGGCGCCGCCGCCCGCGCCGCCGCCGCCCCCGCCGCCCCCGCCCCCGGCCCCGGGCCGGCCCGCTTCGCAGCCGCAGCCGACTTCTTCGCCCTCTTGGTCTTTTTCTGCTGCTGCCTCCTCGCCTCGTCAGCCGTTGCCGCCGCCCCCGCAGCAGCCCTCGCCGCTGTCACCGCAGACGCAGTCGCCGCCGCACGCGGCCGCGTGCCGCCTCCGCCGCCGCCGCCGTCGCCCGCCGCCTCCGCCCCCACCGCAGACCTCTCCACCCGGCCTCTGGCGCCGGGACGCCGGCCTAGCGCCCCTCTGCTGACACATTTCGGCGGCCACGGTGAGTCATGGACGTCGCTCTCGCTGAGGAGCACACCGGCTGAGAGAGCTCGGGGTATCAGCTGTTGCCACCGGAGCGCCTCCGACCGGGAGGCGCGTCCCGAGTCTCAACAGTGGCGGATTTCAGACACTACCTGTACAGGAAGGTACAATTCAGCTGTTGAATGCGGAGCTGCACTAGTGCTGACGGCTGCACTGATCGATAGTTTTCCGTATTTACTCTGATTATTATCATGTGAATGTCATAGTGCTACACTAATAAACTGGCCATAAAACGTGCGCGAACTTTCCTTCCTATAATTTTTGCCATCTTCAACCCATACGTACTCACACATATGCATACACTACACTACCGCACATGGCGGGAACTTTCAGCCTGCCTCGGAAAGAGCGGTGTCTCGCTGGCAATGAAACCTGAAGCGGTAACTCAGCAAGCCGACATGTAGATCAATGCCGGACCTCACATTGCAGCTGAGTACATCAAGCAACTCCGGGATGTACCGGGCACTACACCTGCGGGATTAATGACCATAGAAGTAGATGCGTCCGGAAGGGCAAAATAATCAGTCATTGAAACCGGACGATCTCAATCATTTAGTACTATACATCAGAGCTTCTCCAAAAATGACTCGTGGATCCCCCTTGCCCTCTCAAATATTTGTTGTCTTTCATCATATGTGGAAAAAATATAATTATTTGACATAAATGCAATTAGTTTTAGAATCGCTCACTCAATCTCTCACTCACTCTCTTCCTCTCATTCATTCTCTCTCAGTCACTCTCTCACTAACTTTTTCTCTTCCACATACACTTTCCTGATATTTCATAAAAATATCGGTTATCTCGGAAAATTGATGTTCTAAGAGTGTACAAAATGTTTATACTTAGTCTCCCGTAAACTTCCTAAAAATGTAATATCAACGTAGTGACCGTTTAAAATACTTATGTCAGAAATTGACCTCTACAGACTCGCTGTTTATCGTATATCACATCTTCATAAATAACGTATCTTCTCAACATAAGTACTCGTCTTTGTGTATGCCCCAAATATTCCTTGCAAAACGTATTTGAATGAATACTTTGAATTGAATTTTTGACTTGAAATTTGCCGACTATTGATGTTCTAAATAATTGGGTGCTTTACATTTCAATCTACAGTCAAACCTCAACAATTCTAACCTCGATAAATCGAATTTTTGAAATGTCGAACCAATTTTTCATTCCAGATCGCATTATATGTATTTGACATGGAAGACTGGGTTGTTTACCGAAATTTGATACCACGAATTTCTCTATAACTCGAAAGAATATCTTCTTCCCCTGAGTGAAAATCATTCTTTTAACTCGAAGAAACTGAAAAAAATTATTTTCCCATCTCGAAATCCAAACCCTCCGAGCCATTTCCCTCGAAACACTGACCATTCTACGAAGAAATTATATATTCCATGATGGAAGCAGAACAAGAGGACTTGCTAGAGGGAAAAGAAATAAGAGAAGCACATGATTCTAAACCACCTTCAGCCCCACAGGCTCTGAAGAGATCAGACACTTTCCGGTGGCATGTTCAGTGTCAGATTTCAGTTGGTGAGGATATTTTTAGTTCTGTAAATTTATTAGAAATCTTTCTGGAACAAAGACTAACGCAAAAGAAGAATCAGAAAAAATGACTGGTTTTTTTGTAAAATAAAGTTACTTTTAAAATCACTTATAATATTTATGGTTTGCTTTACAATATTTTGTATCTGAGAGTAAATGCTTATTATACTTTAACTGATGAACGCCAGCTTTATGAATAAACGATAATATTTAACCGTTCCTTTTTTAAAAAATTTAAATATATTTTCAAGAAGGTATTATTTTGATATCTCCAATTTTTTATAAGTCGAAGAAATTAGGACAGAATTCACTCCGGCGACTCTTCCAGATATCGCGTTTCGACTGTATGTTTTTAAATGTAAATATAAATTAGTTGATCTTGACATTTGAATTATCATAAATTTAAATTGAACCGAAGGAACTGACACGAAATAGAATTACGTAATAAAACTCTGTTGCTATACTACTCTTAGCGCCACTTTGAACTTTTTTAAATAGAGATATGAATTATTTCAAAGAAAAAGACAGAATGTATTTATAAAATGCTTATATTATACCAGTATTGTCGATTTTCACTTCTGAAAAATCATCATACCTGTTTAAGGTACTGATTGCCATCATACATCTTAAATACAATAATATCAATAAGGTCCGGTAGCATCTGTTTAAACTCTGAAACTCTCTAGAAACAATGCATATTATCGCTCATGTGACAGTGTTTTTAAAATTTTTATTTCTTTTATATTGTCACATTTATATTAGTTTTTTAAGATAGGAGTATACTTGTGATAATAACAATCAGAACTACACAAAGATGATGTTTTCGAAACATTACCAGAAAATAAATTACGCTTATCAGAACTCAATATAGCTTGCTAAAATGTTATTTTATTCAAATGCATCACTGTCACTTAACTTTTAATGTCAAATACGATTCGTAAAAATACATTCGATAATCCGTTTTGTTCATATTGAACATTGATCATGAAGCTGTAAATGCGATTATTGCAATTAACATTATTCAATTCTATACAAAAGTTGTAAAAGCAGAGCGTAATCAGATTTTTGCATATAAAAACGGACTCGGGGAGTATACGCTTCATAGAGGATAGATTAAAAAGTCTGTATTAAAGATTTTGTAAAATTGCATTAATAGATTTCAACACGAATAAAAGATTTCAATATGACAAATTATTTCTATTTTCTTATAAGGACAGTAGAGTAATGCCTTGGACTAACATAGCTTGTCATCACCGGCGGCAGGTACTTTCATGTTGACAATTTATATTTGTGCAATGCAAGCCTTCATTGAAAAGAAATTTAAGAACGAGGAAGTCATGTGGCTCGTCTATCCTCGGAACTAGAAAGTTTCACGAAAAAGAATCTATAGAAGTACGTTTTTAAAAATCGTGTTTCTTTCCTTTAGAAGGTTTAAAAATCGTTAATATAATATCTAAAGTCCTAAGAATTCACGTTAAACCGGAAAGACAGTGTTGTAAACTACAGCACTAAAAATGCCAATAACTTGTTTTTCTACAATTCTTCCAGAATATTCTGGATACATCAGGTTAGAAATAGAGCTAATCGATTCGTCTCGTGAAGAGCAATTGAATGCGGTTATGTATTTAGATGACTTTTTAACTCAAACCCAAAACGCTAGCTAGGTATGTATCCAAACCCTGACGTTTTTTCGATAATTATTTACAAAATTAGCTTTGAATCTAATTAATTAAAAAGAAACATAACTAAGTCGTAACGGTTCTCGTGTAAATGCTAAAGAGTGTATTAATTCACGGCGTTACACCAATGTTCTCGTAGGTGCATTAAATACAACAAAATCAAGTGTTTCTTCTAGAATTCTCACAGAATATCCTAGAGGGCTAAGAATTGCGCTAATCGAATAGGCTTGTTTAGAGGAAGTTAATCAGCTTTTGATAACTTCTGTGTCATTAGTCACCCCAAACACATTTTAGTTCCTTAAAAATCCACTCAAAACACATTTTTAGAGATTTTGTTTGAATTTTCTGAATAATTCCGTAAAACAATCAGCTCCCCACCAGGAGAACGAAACACCTCGAATGAAACCCAATTGGTGAACTCGAAATGGTCTAATGGTCTAGTGTATGACGGATAGAATGTTGGACAAACTGACTGACGCAAGCATTCAGGTTCCTCAATTTCTTCCCATGAATTAAGATACAATAATATGAACCTTACTGGAAATAGTCTGGAGACGTATACAAAATCATATTAGTATATTGATTGATTGATTGATAATTTTGTGTTTCCGGGCGCGTCAACTGCTTTGGTCATTAGTTCCGTTAGTGTAGAGCATGTTTTTTTCTCAGGAGATGGCGGTGATCTCCCGCTGGATGGTGAGATCCGGCGCCGACCTACCGTCGGCTAGTGGGGTTTCCCCCTAACCAGGACTCTCCCACCAGAGGGGCACCGCCCCAGCCGGGACAAGCTCTAAGCTCCCGACCGGTCGCCCGGAATGTGTGGTAGTGTAACGGATGTTAGTGTAAGTGTGTGTGTGTGTAAAGGGAGAGGATTGGACAAGGAATAGGAAGGAAAGATCGCGCGCGGTCCGTTTGTTAGGGTACTGCTCCGGCATTCGCCTGGTGTTGATCGGAGAAACCACTGAAAACTACCGATCAGAGCAGCCGGCCGCTAGAATTCTCCTCCAGATTCATATTAGTATAACTATCCACAATTAATCGGAAATAAAATAATTCTATATAATAAATTCCGTATGATTTCAAAGTCAGCACAAGAATACTATTCTCAAAGTAGACGCTGTAATGTTCAATTCCACCGGATGTGCTCTTGAGTCGAAATGGACACTTCTGGTGCGTTCTCGGTCTCACTTCTGATTAATCGGGCACGCCCTCTTTACGAGTTCTCAAATGATGGATGTCGCCCATAAAATACTCCCGCTTCGCGAAGGATGCAGCCAATATTCGCTGGAGGAGATACGTCCGTGATCCTCCTTGCTCCACTGTGATCAATTTTATAACCCATTGTTCTAGGGAGAAGCTGAACGAACCATTAATTTGTACGTCACATGACCCAAGCACCGAAAAACAAATTTCAATTCAAAACAATGAACTTTTTTTCAAGACTGTAACACCGATCATTTCAAAACATTGTATTGTTAATACTGAACAATGTGTTCTTTGACGTCTCGTGTGACAGTGTTTTTACAATTTTTATTTCTTTTTTATTGTCACTTTTATATTAGTTTTTTAAGATAGAGAGGAGTACACTTGTGAGAATAACAAACAAAACTACACAAAGAGGATGTTTTACAAACATTACCAGAAAATAAATTGCACATATCTGAACTCAATACAGCTATTTATCAAAATGTTTGTTGTAAAAGAAAATTATGCAATTGAACGTGTTTTAGAGCTATGCAACTACTTGTTGATGTTGCGTTTTATTATCGACACTATAATTATAATTTAACAGTAAAAAACAAACCTAAATTGTATTGAAAAGAATTACAAATTAATCTGATACTCTTCGTACGTACTATAATATAACTTCTATTTACTACAACTGTACCACATGTGCTATAAGTACTATTACTACTATTTCCTGTACGTACCTTCCTACGTATAGTAAAAGAGGAAAAGTGATGGAATCCCCTGAATAATACGATCTATAATTTTCTGCTCTAAAATGTGTTTTTAAGGTTATTTTGAGCTGCAGCTTTGCACACACGTCAGGATTAAAATCTGTTATTATTTTTTCAATGATAAGTGAGATTGGTGCATTTGTCAGGGATATAGCCGCTGTTTTACATCCCCCAATTGTGATGGATGGTTGGATGGATGGAAGTAGGTCAGGCATAACTCTGTCAGATTAGATGTTTTTGATTTCATACGTGACAGTTTTTCCGCGGATTATTAAGATATTAAAATTCTGAGGGCACCTTACATGAAGCCCTTGTGATATTTTCGAACTTAAGTAAAAAATGGCAACAATGTTGTTTTTTTCTTTAAATGGTTTGCTTGAGTAGGAACATTTCATAATAATTTATAAATTATTTCTAAATAAGGGATACGAAATTCTTGCGAAATCTTCTGATTCGTTTCTTTCCTTTCTTCTCAATTACGTCGCAGAGTTTAATTCCATAAGAGACGTCGACTGTTAATAGTGACTTTGTTTTTCTATTTGATTGCGTTATGTCGAGATAACAGCACTGTATTAAAATATTCTTTACCCTACTTCTTAATAATAATCGAGTTGTAATCGCCACGACTGTGATTCGTGAACTGAGAAATTAGTCCATGCACCAACAAATCCAAACGTAATGGAGTCGTTGAGAGTCCCGCTTTGGGTAGTCTCTTGGAAAACAAAGCATCTTCAAATGTTTGCGATAAGACTTTCGGTTTCTTCCACGTTCCAATATGCAAAACATCGTGTTGGCAAACAGCGCTTTCTTATGGTCCCCCACCACACCCGTGGCGGAGGCGTGGCCGTCCATTCCCGGAGGCGATGCCCTTCTTTATGCTCCCGCACTCATCGTTCCTTCGGTGTAATAACCCAACTTTCACTCGGCGGCTTCTTTACGGCCTCGCCGCCTCCTGGGGAGTTGGGCGAACTTGGCAGTCGAGTTTTGCTCTATAGCGACCGAGGTACACCTCACCGCCGGAGGTAGATACTCACAGACAAAAGGGGACTCAATGAGGGCAAGTGAAATTGGTGGAAGTATAAAGTCCGAGAGGGCAGAGATGGAGAGAGTGCTCATTCAGCTTAGTGAAGTATTTCGTGTGGTTTTGATTAACTATTTTCCGTGGATAAGAAACTTAAGTTTCAGCGCGATTGTGAGTTTAGAGAATATTTTTAAACGTTAGTGAATGAATTATTTAGACAATATTTTCAAATGTTAATTAACATTGATTAATTTAATTTAAGTGATAATTAACGTTGATTTATTAACATTAATTAACCGTTAGATTTTAGCTGCCCTTCTGTGCGGGCCATCCACTGTGTTCTTAACACCGCTCCCTCCATCCTAACCATAGGTTAGATAATCGCGGTTTTAGAATTCAAAATTCAAAATTTCAAATTCAAAAATCAAAATTCAAAATTTATTGCTTGTTTATCCTTGAAAATAGATTTTATTACATGGGAGTTTTTTTTCTCCCTTTCAAAAATTCAAAAATTCAAAATTTAAGTAGTATATGACTTAGTATAGGGATCACAGAATTTTGAAAATGTGCACACAATTCACTTTTCCCCATAGCACGTCATACGCAGTTTTTAACTGTTTTTTTGACGTAAAATAAATAAATAAATAGAAGAATCAAACCGATGCAAGTCATGAACACACCCCGTCCAGGAGTGTATAGTGTTTTATCGATCTCGGCTAAATCGACTCCAACATTCAGGAATCTCAAACCTTCGTAACATTTTTCGTTTAAAATGTCAATTGTCTAAATAAAATTTGCAATGAAAGACATTTTAGATGTGATAAAACCCCCGTTGAAGTTGATTGTACTATGTTTGAGGTAATGTGCATATATGGGTTATAGTAATTAAAGAAACGAGTGTATAAAAAGGTGTATAATTGCATAAATGGTATGTTCGAAAACACGAGCGACGATCGGAGCAATTTTTCTTATAGATCGTGAGTGCAATTTTACTCCTTTTTACACATGTTACGTTCAATATTTTTTCCTTTCCATTTACGAATAATTCAAATTTTAAAAATTCCAACATATCTTATCCACCCACGACATGCATTTTATGACGTAGTATTGGTTCTGAAAAAAGGTATATTTTGGTGAGCCTTGCATTGTTTTTGTTTCCACGAAATTTTTGCAAACAATGGAAGGTACTAAGCATATCGGGATAAAATATTGGAAGCTGACCAGGGCAAGAAAATATTACTTCCCGCGAAAAGTAAAGACAGGTATGAGAGAGAATGCGACATGTATAAGTACTGGGGAAAATCTAGTCACTTCTGACACAGTTTTGTTATAGCATACTTTTTAGAACTGGTAAACACAACTGACGTTTATATTTTACATTCATAATTCTTAGATCAAATGTTTCACTTGTAAAACATTTAATATATTCACGTTTAATATTTTATGGTGTTCCACAAGTCAATAGTTTAACGTTTACTTCCCCAATTTAGTTTTATTCATTCTTTGTTTATACATAGTTGTTGTAGATACGTAATATGTGATGTACGTTTTTGTTCATGTTTCATGTCCATCTGCAGATACCTTTGCTACGTCTGTGGTATAGTATCTTAATCACACGATTTGGCTCCTTTTCTGAATACTGATTGGTCGATATGAATTTTTAATTGCACAGAATTTTAATTGCACGCGTGCTATTAACATAGAGGTGATGAACGATTTTTCATGGAATTAAAGAGCATATTTAGTTAACTAAACGAAAAAAGAATTAATGATTTCGTTATTGCGTTAATTTATTTACATCATTAACGGCCGGTCGGTGCCTCATTATCCCATGGTGTGCTAACTACTCCTTCTCTTCTGTGGGAATCCGTTAAGGACTCGTGTAACCGCCACGAGCGCGAATTAGATCTAAAAGTCATTATCTAACCCATCATGATAAGGCCCTGATGTAAAATTTCTATTGGATATGAATTGCATCTTAAAGTTTAGTTTGCTTGTTTGACCCTGAGATGACGAAATGATTCACAATGTGATTTTCCACTAAAAGAATAAGTGTTAATTCGAGAGTGTGTTTTGATATTAGCTGAACGGTGGCAAATGATTCTAAATGTCAAGTTCAAATTTTATTTTGTTATTTATGACAATTTAAAATGTTAAAGAGAAGGTTCATAATTTCATAGCAATTAGCACTACTAGATTTCGTTTAAGCTTCCAATATCTTAATAAACTTGGTCAAGAGCCCATTTCTATTAAGGAACAATTTTTGGTGTCCGGTTATCTCAGGTTTCACTGTATATGTGTTAAATTACTTGCCTAAATTTTATCATATACCAACATTGAAATTAACAAGTATAATACATTCATGAAATCGACGAAAAATATATTTACATAAACAGGACTAGTGACTCATAACAATGTGATCTCAGAATATAAATGAAGTAGCCCATGTATTTTTCCAGTAGAGATAATTTTTTTCAGTATCTGATATATTTTTCTTTTGAATACGTACGTCTGAAATTGAGTTTCTAATTTTTGTTTCAAATAATTTTCTATAAAACCTTCATTAAAAACCGTCACAAATACATTTCAAATATTCGTAATTGTAACTGAAATAGTTGCTTAATGTAATATTTAGTAGTTTTGATAAAGAAATATTTTGTTGCACTCATTGCAGGCAAAGTTTGCTCATAAAATTAAGAAGGATTGATAGAACCCAAAAGCAATATACAGCACTTGTATTTTCTCATTTTCAGATAATGTATTTTTTAATATTTAATAAATAGATTATTTCTCCATACTTAAACTATTCGTATGTACTAAACATTTCCGAATAGTTGACTTAATAGAGATTTTTAAAATAGTATTGGAAGACTGGGACATCGTAAGAAAGGATTTAAAATATGAACACTTTAAAATGCAATATTGAATTGAAATGTCATTCACTCTACAGTTTTGGTTAGTTTTCAGAAGCTTTGGAAGCATCAGTGATATTCGTAAAGATGTTTGGAAACCTTTATTTATAAGTCCCCAGTAACGTAAAATAGTTTGAAAGAGATTGTTCTAAAAAACAAATAAAAGAATTCCTCACAGATAAAGAAACTGCTTCTCGGTGTAATCCATGACCGCAGATACTTGACTCGCAGATACAACAGGATTTAAGCGAGGCGCAGAAAGAAACGGAAAAAGAAAGACGGCGAGGACTAAAAATCCCAAAACTGGTCGATTTAGAAATTTGTGGCATATTTCATTCTTAAAATAACTCATTCTCATCTTTCATTCTTATTTCATTCTTCGAACAAATAAAGGATAAAATTGATTTACTTGCGAGAAAGAGCATAAATGAAGATTACAACTATACATGACTGAAAAGAGCAAGACAGCAATTAAATTGCTTTTGAATTTTTCTATTCGGTACGCTTTTTCAAAAGCAGCTATTCTAGCAGAGCAAAGGATTCAAATAAAAATCTTGTATGAAAATAATATTACGCTTGAACTTTCTGCCAAATTTCCAAATATTCCTACATTTACATGCTAAGCGCTAGCGCACTTAATATGCAAACAAACAAAACGAGATGCGGGGAGAATAAAATGATTTGTATCTGAGAGCGTGCGCAAATAGTGGAATTGGCAGATTCGGTGGTATAACGGTTAGCGTACTGAACTGTTATACCAAAGTTTGCGAGTTCCAACCCGATCAAAGCCGTAGGTTTTTAACGGCGAAAAAATTCTTTATACGCCTTCCTTCGGAGGGGAAGTAAAGGCAACTTTCCCATGATTCACTGCACGTAAAAGATCCTCAGGCCTAAACGAAGCCTCTTAGTTAAATTCAAATCGCCTGTTTCGTCGCCCAAGAAATATCTCCTTTCTTTTCGTTAGATGGTGAAAGGAGCGTAGCAAAATTTACGTGGTCAGACGGAAGAGCGGGGCTGCTGTCCCGAGCCTCGCCACGTAAAATAAGGCATTAACTAACAAAGGCGGCGGCGATGGTGTAGCGGTTAGCGTATCGGACTGCTATTCACAAGTTCGCGGATTCAAACCCGATCGAAGACGTGGGTTTATAAGGGCGAAAAATCCTTCGTACGCCTTCCTTCGGAGGGGAAGTAAAGCCGGCTGTCCCATGTTAGTAGATTTACTGCATGTAAAAGATCCTCAAGCCTAAATTATGCCTCTGAGCTAAATTCAAATCGCCTGTTTCGTCGCCCAAGTAATACCTTCTTTCTCCCATGATTGGTGAAAGAAGTGTAACGAAATTTGCGTGCTCAGACGGAAGAGCAGGCCTCATGGACTGAGTCTCGCCACGTACAATAAGGCAAATTCAATTCAAATAGCTAAAGCTACGATGAGCGGCGAGATTTGGATCATCCAGCGTTATTTTACTTTTAAACAAACAGTACGATAGTTGGGGAACTGCTAATACAATTTATTTATGTAATAATTTATTATCTAGGCTACCAAATTGCCCGTGAAAACACGATAATCATCTTCATATGATTGTTTTGAGCAAGACGTGGAAATAAATGGCAAGGGAAATAGATTCTTCACGTACGAAGAAATTTATTTTACTTTCACTCCATTCTCGTGACTTCCTGAACACTATTCGTTCATCCACTCCCTTCACACATGTTTTAAAGCATTTCAAATCAAATCTGAATTCTCACACACACAAAAACACGCGTGGTTTGGACAGGGTCATTTTCCCAACTCTTCGCGACGCTTTCTGTATTCACCACCACCACCCAGGACCGCGTCGCGGTGTTTCGACCCTTTTTTCCAAAGCTGCCACGGCATCGCCAACGAGCGATTTTTGATCCACATGACTACAAGAAATGAAGAGAACCTATATGCAGACAAATGGTTTGGACAGATCATACTTTAGATGTACTGTTCAGTCGTCAAGGATACCTGGGGCTGCATAACCTTTATAAAAAAATGAAAGAAAATGGCGTATGCGATTAAGGTTGAGTGGAAGAAACGGTGAATACATTGGGGTGGCAACGAGATGGCCGGAGCTTGTGCCACGAGAAGCCTAATTGAGCGGTACGGACCGCACGCCGTGCCGAACCGCGCTTTGCTCGCGCCTTAACGAAGTTATAATGCGGCCTCGCTGTATAAGGCGCCCGGACATAAATTTACAATTCAGCCGAGTTGTCACCTCGCGCAACTTTTGTTTTCCCGGCGCCCGGCCCAGTCATTTCTGTTCGGAGGAACTTTACGGGGCCAGAAAGTATGAATTATTTACGCTTTCGGCCCTCGCTCCCCGCGCAAGCGGCGAGGAGCGGGCGATGGGTGATGGCGAGGGCGGGGACCTTATGGCCCGCTCGGGGCGAACGGTTTCCCCTTTCCGTCGCCAACACCCCTCCCTCGCCCCCTATCCTCATGGCCTTGCGATCGCCGCTGTGGCTGCCCTGGGTGATGTAAGAAGCGGCCGCGATTGGATACAGGAGCTTTCAGATCCCCGCGGGCGAATGTGGCGCAGCGCAGTCCGGTTTTGTGGGTAAACTTCTCTCTCTTAGTAGGGATGCATAGATTTCGTTGAAAGTTTAATACTCTTGTGTATGGATGTTTATTGCTTGGGTGAATTGGTGTAAAATTTCATGAGATACATCCTGCAATTTTACTTTCTCGTATACGTAAGTATATACGGAGTAAAATACGTAGTGTATAGAAGGATATATAAGGCTTCTGCGAAGGGTGGCTTTTATTCAACCAAAAACTCGCTTTGTGGCCCCCATGCAAAGAGGATTTTTCTTGCTTTCAAATGTAGTACATTACTTTCTCTAATAAGTAGTGTAGTCAGAATCCACATTTGTGGTTCCTTAAATCCGGAAAACTGTTGTTTTTCAAACCAATTTTTTTTTCAAAAATGACTCCAAATTTTTTGATCAGACTTTGTTATCGAATGCTCTAGAAAACGTTTAAAATGGAGCAGGCCTGATTTTCGTTGAAGTCTCTGAATTTTCGAAAATTGCAAAAATTGCAAAAATTAAAAAAAGATTCCGGTGTTTTCATACAAATACAATATTGAAGATAAAGATTTTTCGTGAATATAATTGCTATTGAAAGGCAGATATTGATAAAAGTTACGTACCAGTTTTTGTGAACGAGAATATTTTTCAAGTATTTTAGCGTGAAATACAGACAATTTTTAAAGAATTATTTTCTCAAAACAGCCTCAGATTAGTCTTTAGGTGTAGCAAAGAACGGTAAAAAGTCAGGACTGTTCCCATTATTGGAGAATTCTGTATTTTCAAAATGTCTAAATATTAACATTGCAAATGTACAATATTGTTGAAAAAGAAGTTCTTAAATAAAATCTATTCTAAAAGCTTAGATCTTTAAAGAAGTTTATGTACAATGTTTGGAACAAAACAAGTAGTTCCGGTGCAATTTCTGCTTGAAGTTGAAGCACATTATTTTTTAAAATTCAAAACTGTCTCAATTTTTTTGTTGAATTTTTTCCATGGAGTGAGTAAATGAGGCTTAAAAATGAATCATGTTTCGTTTTAGTTGGGCACTCTGAAGTTCGAAAATAGCAAACCTCAGAAATCATGCGATAAAGTACATGCTGTTGTAGAATCAATAGTTTGAATTGGTTGTCAACCAATCATTCTCTACAAAAAAGTCAGAGGTTTGAGTTCCAGAGTTTCTTTACGATTTGTAGAAAACATTGGCTTTGGCAGAATATGTACGATTTCACTCACGTTCACAATGGACACGATATCAATAACTGCTTTATAGACCCGTTTATGGTCGTATTGTCCAGAGTTTTTATATCCGTAAATTTTCTCTCTCCTGTATAATTCATTTCCTTCAAACTTTTCAAATACAGTTATACCGACTTTTTAAGGAGCTTGAGTAATTTTCCAAAAAAAAAAAAAAATTGCACTGCGCATCCGAACGGGTGGGTATTCGCCTCCAACGTCGCCTGGCTGCGCGCCCCCTGGCGACGCCCCACTGCGCCATTACGCATGCGCCTCTCGTTAGCGCCTGCTGCACTGTGATGCCTGCATGTGATCACTTCTCGTAGCATTAGGCGACCGTCACGCGAGCGGCGGGCGCGCGGGGCCCACGATCCATAACTCGAATCACCATTGACCTCGGTCACTGGATTCGTTCGTGATGGTTCGGGATTCGTATCATAACTATTTCATAGAGCGTTGCTGTAAAGATTTGCGTGCATCGATGAACGTTACGAAGCACTGCGAACGACTAAGCCTGGCAGGCGACGCGCCAGGGTGCCGTGCGCAAAAGTGGGTTATCGCGCATCGATATTATTTGGATCACGGATTCTCAGACTGGAACACGTAACCTTCGGGTGGAGAGCATAAATATTATTTGAGGTCCAAACGGTTCACCGAAGGCTACCATACCGTTAGCGTAAATAAGGACCTTATATTTAAAGTAACCTTCGGGTGGAGAGCATAAATATTATTTGAGGTCCAAACGGTTCACCGAAGGCTACCATACCGTTAGCGTAAATAAGGACCTTATATTTAAAGTAACCTTCGGGTGGAGAGCATAAATATTATTTGAGGTCCAAACGGTTCACCAAAGGCTACCATACCGTTAGCGTAAATAAGGACCTTATATTTAAAGTAACCTTCGGGTGGAGAGCATAAATATTATTTGAGGTCCAAACGGTTCACCGAAGGCTACCATACCGTTAGCGTAAATAAGAACCTTATATTTAAAGTAACCTTCGGGTGGAGAGCATAAATATTATTTGAGGTCCAAACGGTTCACCGAAGGCTACCATACCGTTAGCGTAAATAAGAACCTTATATTTAAAGTAACCTTTGGGTGGAGAGCATAAATATTATTTGAGGTCCAAGAATGGTTCACTGAAGGCTACCAGACCGTTAACTTAAATAAGGACCTTATATTTAAAGTAAAAAAAGTACATTTCTACGCTCTACTTGAAAGACAACCTGAGATTTTACATTTTATGATTTGTATGCATTTCCAGTATTGTTATTTTAATCTTTACTCTGTTTTCTGAGTTCTGAGTTGGCCTCTAAATAATATTCATTCGCACTTTTTACTTACGTTTACGTTTTATGTTGGACTTTTTTCGGAATTCAAAGTAAATTAACAATGATAAAATCTTTGTCAATGATACGAGCCATTCTTGAGTAAAGCTCAGTTGAACTGTGAAGCGGAACAAACGTTTTGGAACAGTAAAATATTTATTTGAGAAATTTATACTATAATAATTTTTATGAAGTTATATATGATATCGGAGTTAAAATGTATAATTCATTTGAAAAATTAGCACAATGGAGTACTTGAAAAAATGCGTACAAAACAAAATACACTATATTTATACTATAATAATTTTCATAACGTTATATATGATATCGGAGTTAAAATGTATAAGAAATTTGAAACATTAGCACAATGGAGAACTTTAAAAAAATGCGTACAAAACAATATTCTTGTACTCTCAGGAATACGTCTGGTGGCCCTAGGTTCACCAGCCTTGTTAGTAGCAACAGTTAAAGCTACGGGTAACATTTGGGAGTGTTGGTAACTGTCACTTATCTACTAGTTTACTTGAGGATTCTTTTCATTTTTAATGTGCTTTTATTTTTACTTTTAATGTAAGAACCACACAAAGTACTTGGTTAAATGCCGTTTTATCGCCGAAGTTCTGTGTTAGTAGAATTGGTATTTATGTCCGTCAACTTTCATTCAGAGGTTTTAGAATAAAATGAGATAATCTATGAGCTCCCTCTCTTCTGACTTTCTGAATTTTTTGTTAGTTCAATAAACAGATTGAATATCATGAGTATCTTTGATTATCAGTAGATATTAATTATAACCAATTTGTCACATTATTTCTGTTTATAATACTTTTTTCTGACTCGGAGAAATATTATTCACATGTTTCAATATTCTCTGTCACTTGTAACTCCTTAATATGTTCTCAACCGACGATAAAGCACACGAGCGCATTTGTTAGTAATAAACGTAGTTCTGTTGATCATAATTTGCCCAGCTACTCCCACTTTGATCATAAACGGAAGAAATATTTAATCAAATCTATTTAGCGCATAGTAAATGAACAAGAGCCAATTTGCCATGTAACAAAGGACAAATGGACCATTTAACCTCCCCTTCCCAGCAGCGGATAATATTTATTCCAGCGCCATCCCTTGATGGAGGTGAAATTTCCCGTTTCGCGAGACACACCTCTACTCATTCCATTTCATCACCATCTAAGCCTGCACGTTCGCTCATTAACGTGTTCACCCCTCGTGTTAGTGCCCGGCCCTTCACGCACATGCTTCAGCTGGCATTGGGGAGTGACGGGATGGAGGGCGAAGAGGAGGCTAACTAGAGGGAATGCAGGTGAGCGAGACATTTTAGAGAGAGAGAGAGAGAGGGGGGAGAGAACGCACCACAAGTGAGGAGGGAAGTAGGATGAAGGGAAAGGGAATTGCAGTAGTGAATAAGCGGGTATAAAGCAAATGCGTGCGAAGATTGAAGAGGAAAGTAGCGAAAATGAAGAGGAGAGGAAGAGAAGCATGAGACACAACAGACATCGAGGAAGCGATCTGGAGGAACGGGGAGCAATCGGGAGAAGGGTGGAGAAGGAGCGGGGGAAAGCGAGGTAAAAACGGAAAGAGAGCTGAGAAGGAACCTGAGCGGATGGTACACAAGTTGGAGAAGTGATGAGGAGGGAGCATAGAGAGCACAGCGAAAGCAAAGCAACAGCGCAAGCAGACAGAGAAAGAAGAGCAAGAGAGAGAGAACGAGGGGTGCAGCATAAAAGGCTAACAAAATGGCCGAGTTCTATCCGCGGAGTGAGGAGATGACAGGCAGGAAACGGGAAGGGTGGAGAGGGGAAGTGGGACGATGGAGTGAGGGAGGGAGCGAGTACGGAGGGGAGTGGTGATAGAACGGGTTTCACGGGAAGTCCAGTCAATTCAACGCGTTACGGTACGGCGTGGGGCGGGTGGGGCGCAGCGGGAAGGGGTGGGGTGGTGCGGGCGCGAGGTGGGGGCAGCAGGTTTGGACGCGAGAATTGCACGTGTAAGCTCGCGCACGTGCGCGGGAACACGCGTCCGTTAAATATACAGCGCGGCGCCGGCTATTGATTCGGAAATGCATTTATCATGTCGGCCGGCGCTATGGGCGGCCTCCGCTGGCCGGCGGCGGAGGGAGGGGGGCGCGATTTGAGCGAGGTGGAGGGGGCGGACGGCGCCGTCAGTTGTTTCAAGGGGTTAGGGTTGCTAAGTCGCGTGGGCGAACTTTGAACTTTCACTTCTCGACAAGGGAGCATAACGGGGCTTTCAGAACAGTCATCTGAGTTTCACAGTTGTTTAATTTCCGTTATTCTCTTTCAAACACATCACGAAATCTAGCGGGTGTTTTGTAATTTATTTACGAAACCTACGCCATAAATAGCTTGAAACTGACCATTTGAATTATCGAGATTATACGACTACCATTTCGATTTAATTCTAATTGCGGTTGATATTTTTATGACAGTACATTAGCGCGTCCCTTTTCTAAACGTAAACTAAATGCTCGCGTGGGCTATTGCTCTATTCCAGGACAAAATGGCACCTGGCAAAAAGCTTTATCAATATTTGATTAAATTTTCATATAAAAATATTTTTTTATAATTTTTTAATGTAAATTGAAGAAAGTAAATGTACTTTTAAACAAGAAGAACATTTATATCTATTTTAGTAAACATATATTTACACTTACTTGATTATCATGTAGCATTATTAAGATTTAGTAGGACGATTATATATTATTCATTATCCACTTTATCTTACTATAATGTTAAATTTAACTCGATAGACTGCACCAGAAAGTGTTTAATTCCTCTCGCTATTTTTAAAGTAACCTAAGGATAGTTTTTTTAAATCGTTTGCTTGAATGTTTCTTTAGATAGTGTGGTTCAATAAATGATATTTTGTACATATCATACTAGGTAGTGCACATCTGTACTCACTCTACGTCACGACTCTACATGTCAAATGTGGTACACTTTTCAAAGCGTTTAAACTTTACGAAGATAATGCAAACACAAAATTACGAAAAGAAAACGCAATGTGTTGATGAAACAGAATACAAACGTGCAAAGAAAATGAACTGTAATATTTGATTTGTAAGCAAAATGTTGTACTTTAGTTGTAGAACGTAGCAACAAAGTTGTTGCGGTTCAAGCAACCAATACCTCCATAAAAAACATTTTATTGAAAGTAGCAAGGTTTTCATTTAGAACAAAATTTGAGTTTCCTACTCAACCAAATTTCGTGATTTTAGCTTTAAATGAGGAGTAATAGATTTAAAATATGTTATCGCTTTCCCTCATTTACAGGATGAATAGTAGAAACACTAAATTGTAATAATACCTTAAAATTAATTGAATGAACCCCAATCCCCCGTTGTTTGTTACGTCGTTTGGTTGAGTGAGTTGCAATATTAAAAGAATACAATATGCTGCCCTGTAACACGTGCGTGAGCATGAGGTTGTAGTTAGCGAAACGCAGATAGGAGTTTTTTTTTATTTCGAAGATTGAGTGTTTTTAAATGCGAAGATTACAGAGTGCGTTTAAACGCTATTTCAAGCAATCGTTTTAAACATGTGTCCCTTCACAAAAAATCCAGGGACAAAATGATATTTGCTGAATTACGTATTTGTATTAAGGAGAATAACTGAATATGCTGCGATAGTCCATTGTAATACACAAGTCCAGATCTTGGTAAGTGTAAAAAATTAAATTACATATTCAGATGTTTAACTCTGTGGTGAAAATGAATTATGATTAATTTGATCCAGGATTTATAAACCTCCCTTTTTTCATCAGCCTTCGAGAATAAGTTCTGAACAACGTGTAAGAAAAGCAGTGGGATTCCCACTCTCGTATAGTGCATATGTTTTGTTTTTCTGTTGTAACTTTCCTAAAGTTTCTCCTTTTTTGTGATATAATCGCAAGGCTTTAATATTTTGTGGAAAATATGAAATGTGTATGTTGTATGATGTTAAGGATTAATTGAAGTACAGTTAGGAATCTCAAAACAAAATGCAGAGTCGTGGCTCAATACACCCGCCACCCCTAGAGCTCGAGTTCGATTCCAGTAAATGTATGTAAAAGTTGCGGTGGAAAAGACGACCTCTCAATATTTTCGTTTCTGGGGTTGTGACGTTTCCCCTGCGTCTCATTCCACTTTTTCAATATTCAATTTATCAATACCACTATCAATTAAACATTCGATCAACACCCATGGGCTTCAATGACTTTTGCAGGTGAAGGACTTCTAAACCAAATAAATAAGACAATAAATAAAAAATATTGACATTAAATAATTCAAATAAAACTAATTATAATAAATAAACTAATTAAATCTAAATTAACAAAACGGCACCCAAAAGATTCAATAATGTCAACGAAGGAGATTAGTGGCTTATTGTATTTTATCGTTTGGTATTTAGGGATTTCCGACATCATATTCGCTTCTGCGTCAAATTTTGTGCATCTTGTCGCCAAGGTTTCCCAGTCGGAAAGTATTACAGCCTCAAAATAGCTATTTTTGTAGTTTTTAAGTAATTAGGGGCTAAAATGATGAAAGGAATGTGGAGAATTGTTTAAATCATTCAATTTAGACAATTACATTTATATAAATGTTTCCTATTTATTTCTCAATATTTTGTTTCGTGATGAAAACTTAATTTCTTTAACTAATTAAAGCAATTCTGCCCTTTAAAATCTGCTCCAATTTCTACTATGATACATCTCGTATCTATTTATGAAGTTCAGCTAATATCTTATTGCAGTGCATTTATGAATAATTCTTATTCTTTTTGATAATTGTGTTAAAAATTATTAAAATTTTATGTTGAAGAATTTTTATAGGAATTGTTATTTTTTGTGGAATTATTAGCAGATATTTGGGGAAAGGCTCGTAACCCAGTCGTCTCCAACCTGCGGCCGATCACTGACCGCTCGGGATATCTGACGATTAATTTCGCAGACGCATCTGTCAATATGGCAGGCAGCGCTGGCGTCGGTCGCACGCGAAATCAGCCGACCTCCGATTAATTGCGCTTGTCCTCATCGCCTTTTCATCCGAGGGTTGTGCAATCTGATGGCAGTGCATCTCCCGCTTAGATTTGTGTGACAATCGCCCAGTCGCATGAAGTAGAAAGCGACAGATTGATTCTCAGGTTTCAAAATTTTATTGAATTTGATGTGATTTATGACAAGCTGTTGGAAACGTGTGTCAAAATAATTGTACCGTTACAGAAATGTTTGTGTAGTATCCGCACGTATATACAGAGTAATGTATGTACTATAGAGAGAGTTAAGTAATGTTTCGGAAAATTGTTATCGAGATTTCAAGGAAAATACACGTTTTGGAGTCCCTTGTAGCGAAAAAGTTTTGGCTTTTTTCCCTTCACAACCTTCGTTTGTGAACAACACTAGCACCTGAATTATTCGTAGGTTTTTTCAAAATGAATACGCCCCGGTTGATATGACTTTACTCAGGGCTCTGCGATTTTGAAAATGAATCTTTAAATTTTGGGGGCAATTTACATGAAGCCTCAGGGACATTTTCAAAATTTTCTTAAAAAGGCCCTTAAATTTTTTTCTTTAAATCTTCTTATAAGAATATAATGAAATACAATTTTACGGATGACGTAGTTCCATAATTCTATGTTAACTCTGAATTTCCGAAAATTACAAAGGTTTATTTCTTACGCTTCTTCCTGTAAGCACAACATTAACGATAACGATTTGTACTTCAATTGAAATCTGTTCTCCACAATTAGTTGTTTTATTAACGTCATGTACATTAGCTGAAATTTGTATAAATGACTAAATTTGTGAGTTCAATAGCTTCAAATGATGTTTTCCAAAATATCAATTTTTTTGTGAAAATTATCTTAGAATTCCTCATTTTCAGAAACATCATAGGTAATTTTGTCGAAAATGGGACCAATTTTTTTCTTCAAGCATTTTTCAAACATGATTTGAGTTGCGCAGTTGGTTTCAGAGAAAAATTAATTTCAGTGATTGGAAGGGACGAAAAAAGAATATATTGGTGTTTCCGACGGTGAATATAACATTGAAGATCAATTACTGCAAGACAGAGAATTCGAACAATAGGCGAGTGAAGGAGACCATTAAATTCCTGATAACACAAATAGATTATTTGTAGATAAAGCAATTAAAATAAATTAATGCTGCTGGTGAACACACGCGCTCTATGATAATAGCATTGAATTTCACTCATCACATCCTTTCCCCAGAGCAAAACATGCGAAGACGTCACTACAATATTCTAGATTGTTTATGATGAGAAAATATTTGATGCTCATCTTATGTGGTAGATATTAGATAGAGAAGATCAGAACTCATTATGAGGGAAATGTGATAAAATTCTTACTGATGAAATAGAGTTGAAAGTTATTATAATCACTGTTTTGATACCCTTACATATCTATTTATTAACGAAAAGATAATTCTGTTCGTAAAATAAAGGTAAAAATTATTTTAAGTGGACTACTATTGTAATCCCGGCAACTACTTCCATTACGATTTTGAGCGCGACTATTGACGAGTTAGTGTGACCATCCGTTTTGCCGAGGTCTCGGAAAACGGAGCACATCAATATTCAAGAATAAGATAAGCTGTTTGAACGCGCGCCAACGCGCATGAATACAATCCGAAAATGGAAACTACGAACTATATCCGTAAGAGAGCGTCTCGGTAGAGTATGCGACACCGGTAGTCGGGAGAAAGAAAGCTTTCTTTTCTGAAGTAACAGCTGGAGAGTGAGGACCTACCGATCAGGAGAAGGCGGCACCTCGTACTGCTACGGACTTCAGGACTGCATCTACGATAAAAACTCTTCAAGACATTCGAGGAGTTTTTTATTTTTTTATTTATTCTTCTTATACAATAGACTCAGTTGTATTGTAGATTCTTTTAAATATGGAATTAAAAGCTAGTTACATTCTATAAAAGAATACGAAAAGAGTATCAACGGAAAACGAGACGGAGGCCACATCGTGAGTTGAACAACGGTACTGGAAAGGGGCGACCGTGCGGTTCTGCAGAGGGGCGGCTTTGCTCCTGACCGAGCTGCAAGGACAAGGACATCGAGCGATTGGAAGAGTCGACGCCGCAGATTTCTCTACGCCGTGAGAAGACACAGTAAGGTCGTGCCAACTTGAACAATTTGTAGATATTAGAAGGAATAATTTGTTTCGGAAAGAAAGTATTAGTACAGTTTCTTTATACCGATATTCTGTGAAAAATAGAATCAATCTTTTCTTTCAAGAAAAACTTAGCTAATTGTAAAGTTGCAACTAGGAAATTTACGACTGGAATGATTAGGCAAAGTTTTAAGTATTCTTTGAAATTGATTTAAATGAGAGAAAGGAAACAGTGTAGTTAATTATTAAGAGTGTAAGTTGTTTTCTTTTTTTTTCAGCAAGACAAAATTCTTGTATATGTAAAGGGTTTTATGTTCATTTACTGTAACAGCAATTTAATTAGAATATACTTAAGTAAGTGGAAAGTGATTCGACTTGAGTTTCTGTGTAAGTGCATTCAATCCACAACGGCCCACATGACCCTGATCCCCGCTATTCTAATTGTATTTTTTTATTTTGCGCCCACCTTGAAAACCCATTCTGAGCTAGCCGGCGGAGGGGTGGGTCGCATTAGAAAGTATCTTTTCTTCCCAAATTTCATTTGAAACTATATAAATGGCAAAAAGATGTCATTGTGAATTTCAGTCATCAATCCACTACAGCAATATATTATAATCTACGGACGAGATTTTAAATTAATATCTCTTGTGATAGTCCTTTCGCGAAATTTCAGAATTACTTTCCAATTTTTATTTCAACCTACATAAAAGACAAACAATTGAAATGCTTTACTATATTATAATGTAAAATAATATTAAAATTAAATGAACGTGTTCGCCAAGCTACTAATTATCGAATAAATTGACTTATTATCTTTGGAAACAATCTTGGCATATCGAGAGAGATTACGCTGGTACAAGAACGTTCGGCATACAGCCCAACGTTATTTAGCAGAAACAAGTATACAAGGAAACATTTCTTTACGCAAATAAGTATTTTTGAACGATTGTTTTAATTGTCAATTACTTCCATAGAATACTACTCACAAACGTAACTTGTGGATGATTTCTCAAGTCTGATTGGCTTCTACAAAGCTTTTTAAGCGCTGGATAGTTGTTTCCCTCTCACCTACTGTTTATGCATAGAAGCGGCGAATTTTCCTCAGATAAACTTTTTACTGTACTTTGGTAACTAAAAAGTGAATAAATCATGTTCCTGTTAACAGTAGATTACTTCCTCTAACACATTGTCTATTCAAAATCCACGTTTGGTGGGTTCTTGGTTCCGAAAAATTGGATTACAGCAATTCTTTTTGTATTTTTCGAGTTCCTGAATATACCTAACTAAACCATAGGCACGTCTCACATGATCGGAGGCTGCACAGCTTCCTTTGAATTCCTGCTCGCTTTGGAAATTAGTGATATACGAGGATTACTGGTTGTTCTGTTGTTTCAGTTTAGTTATTTCCACTGTTTTCTCAGTCTTTGTAATTTTAACACTTCCTTATTTTTTATAACTGTTTTATTTATTTATTTATTTATTTATTTATTTATTTATTTATTTACGCCAAGAACAGTTAAAAACTGTGTATGACGTGCTATGGGGAGAAGTGAATACTGTGCACGTTTTCAAAATTCTGTGATCCCTACACTAAGCCATTCAAGCTACTACTTGAATTTTGAATACAGAAGAAGAAGACAAAAAAACAGCTTCGATGTAATAATATCTGTTTCCAAGGATAAATCAACAATAAATGTTGGGCTCTCCATCATGTCCTTCGTCAAGAAATAATACAACATGGAAACGATAGTTTGAATAACAATATTTCCCACTGAATTCTAGAAGACATGCACAGATAATGAAGTTATAGCTAAAATCCTTAGTTGAATTTTGAGTATCATCGATTTCATTGAATGAGAGTTTAAATTTGATAAATTTCATTATCATGAAGCGTGAGTTTTGGGTAGTCAGCCCAATGGCTGCAGTTTGTATGAGAATAAATGGAATTTCTGAATTATCTTCCTGAAAATATTGTCAACGCTTTTCTAAGTATTTATACCTCATTTCCGTTTTACATGGCCACTGTATTTTAATATGTAGAAATTACAACTCTTTGATTGCAATGTCGCTTCCAGGAAAGGTGGGGAGTAACAAATTTTCGTTGGATTAATTATCCCAGTAATGTCCATTTTTCCTCCAATTTTCAGAATTCACAAGCTCATTTATTGCTCTAAATCAATTAAATTGATCACTTTCCCATTATGAATCAATTATTTACGAATACTAATCATGAGCTTGTATTTTGTACATTTATGTTGGTATTTATATCTGTTTTACTCTCCTAATTCAAATGACGATCCCGCATTAATTCACGCAAACAATCGAAATACGAAACCACCACTACTATCCAATTATTTGAGTGTCGAACGTTATCAAAAGTTACGCGCAGGTAATTGGTAGTCAAAAATACGTTTATATATTTAATTAAATTTACTTTTAACCTACGAACATATAACACATACGGATATAATATTAACATTGGACGCATCAAACGCTACACATAAAGCGTGCAATATGTGAAGTAAACATGTGTTTTGAATATATTTATTACACAGTCACTAGTAAAAGTGGATCTTTCAGGGCATGCATAGTGTGATAAAAGTTCAGTTTTTAGTACAAGTGTTGAAACGAAGACGATGCTCGAGTATTACAGATAAATCTGTGAATGCAACAAAGAAAATAAAATTATTTCGTCTGACCGCATTAGCTACTACTACCTTATTTTATCACTAAGTGATTTTTATACTTGAATAAAGTTAAACTACTCAGTAAGGCTGTCTAAAAATAGTGTATAACACACGATACAAGTAATTTTATTTTCTCGTAAGAAAGTGGCACTTGGTCTGTCGGCCTCGTTTCGAAATATTTCCTACTCGGAAAATAAAATGACGCTAAAACCACTCGTATCATAATTATTAGCCGATCGGAACGGCCGAGGTGGCTAAGAGCGTGTGCCGACTCAGCGTTTCGCTCCGAAGGGTCGCGGGTTCGATTCCCGCCTTGGGTACGGTTGTGTCTTCTCTCTCATGTCTGCGTTGTCGCGGAGAGCCTCGCATTCTGCTGACCCCAGAACAGGTGAGCCTGCAAGAGTGTTGGTGTGTAATGTATGATCGAGTACTTGTGATGTAAAACCCGGAGTGGTAGCTCAGGGCATCAACTGATGTCACTGCAGCGCCTCTGACCGGGAGATCCTAGGTTCCCACTCCCCACGACGGCAGGATTTTCGACACTAGCTTTCCAGCTACGTCGAATTCAGTCGCTGTGTGGAGGAGAATTTTAGCGACCAGCTGCTTTGATCGGTAGTTTTTCGTGGTTTCTGCGATCAACACCAGGCGAATGTCGGAGCAGTACCCTAACAAACGGGCCACGGACCGCGCGCGATCTTTCCTTCCTCTTCCTTGTCCTATCCTCTCCCCTTACACTTACACACACTTACACTAACATGTACTACACTACCACATATTCCGGAAGACTGGTTGGGAGTTTAGAGCTTATCCCGGCTGGGGCGATGCCCCGCTGGTGGGAGAGTCCTGGTTAGGGGGAAACCCCACTAGCCGACGGTAGGTCGGCGCTGGATCTCGCCATCCAGCGGGGGAAGATCACCGACATTTTCCGGGGGAAAAACATCCACTATTCTAACGGGACTAATGACCAAAGCAGTTGACGCGCCCGGAAACACGAAAAAATCAATCAATCCATCGAATACGCGTCACATCGTGATGTAAAGGGTAACCGGCTGTCGGCTGGACAAAAGTCCTAGGGAACAAAAATCTTAATTATTATTTACCAGGTTCCAAGTCGTGTCGCTAGATTGCACCCTCCGCACTTGAGAGGTCATTGCGCCTGGCTTGAAGCGCCTAACCCGGGCCGTCCGCGGCAGCTGACGCGTGCGTTGCCATGTAACCTTGGATGACGCCGTCGCCCGCAGCGCTGCCGGCGGCGCCCGAGGCGTCACCGGCGTCGCGACGCAGGCGCCGCGCCGCGCCGGGGGGCGGCTGATGGGATAAACGATCGGACGCTCCAGTTATTGCAAAAGTTGATAATTAAATTTAACTGGAGAGGCTTTACTTGATGTAACGTAATTAAATTCCGAAACAATTAGGAACTCTGAGATTCAGGCCACTCGACGCGGCCGCCCCCGCCGTCGACGATGCCTGCGACCGCAGCGCCGCACACGGCTGGCGGCGGCCGCCGGCGACTCTCGCCTGTTGCGCCTCTGCGGTGGAGATGCGAGCGAACGGTAGAAGGCCCCAGGCAACTGAACTGATTGGGCCTGAAGACTCGTAATTCCCAAAGGGTCAGCCCTAACAATAGGCCATTGCGCTTGATTTCTGCCTCTTGGGGTTTAAAATCGCGTCTTTATTAATGTGCGCACTTTCCATAGTTTGTATCATTACACCGGCAGCGGTAGCTCAGTGCATCAACTGATGTCACTGCAGCGCCTCTGACCTGGAGGTCCTAGGTTCCCACTCCCCACGGCGGCAGGGTTTTCGACACTAGCTTTTCAGCTAGGTCGAATTCAGTCGCTGTCTGGAGGAGAATTCTAGCGGCCGACTGCTCTGATCGGTAGTTTTCCGTGGTTTCTCCGATCAACACTAGGCGAATGCCGGAGCAGTGCCCTACCAAACCGCGCGCGATCTGTCCTTCCTCTTCCTTGTCCTATCCTCTCCTCTTACACACACACTTACCCTAACATGCACTACACTACCACATATTCCGGGAGACCGGTCGGGAGCTTGGAGCTTGTCCCGACTGGGGCGGTGTCCCGCTGGTGGGAGAGTCTTGGTTAGGGGGAAACCCTAGCAGCCGACTGTAGGTCGGCGGCGGATCTCGCCATCCGAGTGAAGATCTCCACCATCTCCCGAGAAAAAAACATGCACTACCCTAACGGGACTAATAAACGAAGCAATGGACGCGCCGGGAAACACGAAAAAATCAATCAATCAAATCATTACGATTGTCATCCTTTCACCCTATCGTTGCCGGGGGTGGGATACCAAGAGGCCCGCCGATGATTTTTTGTTTGTTTTTTACAGGTTTCATTTTTTTAAGAAACTTGTTGATAGCACATGCACATAAAAAAGTTGTCAGACCCAAAGACCACATGTTTTTCTATGTATTTCGACGTGTTGAATCCAAATCTGAAGCTAGAATTGTGTCATCACACTCCAGTTTTTTTTAAATCAAAGCCCGCCCCTCAAATTTACGTCTTTGGGTCTGACAACTCTTTTGCCGTGACTGTATAGTTAATGTGTGTGATTTACTTTTTAAACAAGACATAACGCATTTTTTCCGAAATGGTTTTTACAATTGTACAGATTGTCTGTGGGTAAAATAAATCAGAACTATTTATTTAAAATCTGTCAGAATGTACTTGTATTTTGGAAACATATCTAATATTTGAAGTCTTTGTATAATATAGTTAAATATATTACTCTATTATGAAGATATATTGGCCTCTTGCGGACAGAAAAATGTAAAAGGTTTGTAATTAAATACAAATATGGCAATGCGGTGCGACAAAGTCCATTATATATTTCCTTTTAGAGAGAGAAATTGAGCAACACTTTTTGAATGCTCGATGCTTGAATGCTTGAATGAATGCTCGTGTATTATTTCTTGTACAAATTTATTTATTTATTTATTAAAATCGTCAAAAAGTCAATAAAATCAAAATTTAATCAGTGTGGTCCGAAGCCTCATCTCTACTTGCTAATGCAGGAGACTGTGAAATTGCTAAAGTTAATATTATAAAACTGAGGAAATGCAACAAATTCAATGTGATAAAAAATGATGATTTACAATTTAAATTTTAACACATTACGGAAGCGATCATCAAGTACATCAGAGTGAAAAAATAATTGCGATATTAAACAATACTTACTGAATTTTGCTTATCGAAATCACAAAGAAGCCAATCAATGTATTACTTCTAAAAACCTTTATTAAAAATTAACATGTGCTCTCTGTCTTCCTCAATAATAAATTAATTTAAAAAATCTCTCTTCATTGGTTTTAACTAACAATGATTTGTCTGTTGACTGAAAAATATTTAATCATCAACGTTCTACATTTTTAAAACCACATTTTTTACCTTGTGTATACAATTAGGATAATTAGAATTTGTTACTATCCTTATTAACTTGTTTACTGACTTGCACTAATTACGGTGAACATTGACGATCCAATACAGAAAATGCCCAGAATGGTAATTTTTCATGTGACATATTTGCGTGTAGACTGTCTTATTTCAGTTGTTGACTTTGATTTGCAATTTACAAAGATAAATGGTCTGAAAGATGCAATGTCGCATTGTAATGGTAATATAAAGACTATTGTCCATTTTTATTTTTTGCCTCGCACTAATAGCATTAGAACCACAGAAATATTTCATTTCATTAAGTGAGGGGAAACCAAATATTTATATTGAAAGACTTCTGGCTTTACATACATTTTATAGGGGCATTTTTCACTTCTACTCACATAAAGAAGTGGCTGAAATTGTGCCAAAATGTGACGGGTGAACACGGTACATTGGGAATCTGACTTTGAAATACGTTTTTAAAAACTAGAAATAATTGCCATGCTAATAAGAAACGTCTAATATATTTCTTATATGAATTAAGAAGTATATATGAGAATATAAATATAATGAGAGTTTGAAACTTGTGATATTTTAGTTTCCACGATTTTTAAAACTATCTAAGTAATTTTTATGAAACTTTTACAGAAATATGTCAATATTATTCATATCAGAGCTTGTGAAAATGGCATTGAAAAAGCTTGGTAATGCTATTGTGCCAATAAAGTATCTTGTAAAAGTTTTTACTGCAAACGTTTGAGAAAAACATTCTTGTAGAAATGTGTTTTATTTAAAATGTTTGCTCTTAAGAATTAAATGTTTCGAAATACAACAAAATGAATGTTTCAGCACTGCTGGTAGGCGATACGGTATTCTGAGGGAAAGCACTGTGTGTGATTGGAACGGACTGGTCACGGACTATGAATTCAAAATTCACGTAACCACAACAGGTAAAGAAAAGTTTTTGAGATGTAATGAAAACAGTCACATCAACGCCATTTCTTCTTCCTTTAGGATATACTCTGCTGGTGGACAGTGTCACTAACTTGCCATAAAATGCCATATTAATGTAACGTAAGTAATTGACAACATTGACGATAGTCATTCCCTTCAGAGTCACGTTTTTAAAACGTGCTGCTCTTCGTATATGGAGTTCTGTCAATGACAATCCTAGTATTACATTTTATTTCTGTGTTTGACGACAAAAATAGTAAAAAATTGTAAGAGACGTATGGTGGAAGAAGTACAAATTTCATACATTCTTAAGATCTCGTATACCTTCCCCCTCTTTTCTACGGCACGGAGTTAAATAATAAATCAAGGTTAAATCTATCATTGTTGATAACACTTGATAATAAGAAGTATCCCCACCTGTGAAACAGAAACTATTGACATCAGCTTATAAGCTACAGATTTGCTTTGATAGAACATCAAGCAAAATAACTATCCCCTCCACTCCTCCCGCATCTAGCAATTAGAGAGATCAAGAGAATATTCGCAGATATTGAAACTACATTCCAGAAGCAAAGAAGCAGAAGCAAAGGAGCAGAAGCAAAGGAAGCAGAAGCAAAGGAGCAGAAGCAAAGAAGCAGAAGCAAAGAAGCAGAAGCAAAGAAGCAGAAGCAAAGAAGCAGAAGCAAAGAAGCAGAAGCAAAGAAGCAGAAGCAAAGAAGCAGAAGCAAAGAAGCAGAAGCAAAGAAGCAGAAGCAAAGAAGCAGAAAAGAAGAAAGAAAGGAAAAGAAGACGAAAGAAAGAAAGGAAAGAAAATAGGGAAAAGAAGAACGAAAGAAAGAAAAGAAAATAGGGAAAAGAAGAAAGAAAGAAAGAAAAGAAAAGAGGGAAAAGAAGAAAGAAAGAAAGGAAAAAGGAATGAAAGAAGAATGAAAAAAAGAATGAAAAAATCAAAAAAGAATGAAAAAAAGAATGAAAAAAGAATGAAAAAAAAGAATGAAAAAAGAATGAAAAAAAATGAAAAAAGAATGAAGGATTTGATGACTGATGGTGATGGGTAGATTGCTCTCACGGCCTTCGCGCTGCCACATCCCCATCGTCCAGGGCGTTGGATCCCGGCGCGTCGCGTTGCGTCGCGGCGCGTCCTGCCGCCTGTCGTCGCGGCGCCGAGCGCGGGTGGGGGAGGAGGCGTGGCGCGCGGCCAAGTCCAAGCAGATTCCGCGAGCTCGAGCGCCCGGCCGCCCGCCAGAGGCGTGGGGGCGGAGGCGCTCACCGGGCGGTCGCGGCGCCGGCGTGTGCGTGGGCGGCGTGGGCGGGAGTGCAAGTGGGCGAGGAGCCACATAACGCCCCCGCGCTGGAGGTATTTGCGCCAGTCCCACTGTGGAGAATCGAGCGGCGGATTTGCGGAAAACTGGGAAATGTCCATAACTAAATAACGTTTTTTTACGTAAATAATTTTTTTCTGTTTTCTTTACATTCTTTCATTAAATTCACCGGGAGCGGTAGCTCAGTGCATCAACTGATGTCACTGCAGCGCCTCTGACCGGGAGGTCCTAGGTTCTTACTCCCCACGACGGCAGGATTTTCGACACTACCTTTTCAGCTAGGTCGAATTCAGTCGCTGTCTAGAGGAGAATTCTGGTGGCCGACTGCTCTGATCGGTAGTTTTCCGTGGTTTCACCGATCAACACTAGGCGAATGCCGGAGCAGTACCCTACGAAACGGGCCACGGACCGCGCGCGATCTGTCCTATCCTCTCCCCTTACACACACATTTACACTAACATGCACTACACTATCACACATTCCTGGAGACCGGTTGGGAGCTTAGAGTTTCTCCCGACTGGGGCGGTGTCCCGTTGGTGGGAGAGTCCTGGTTAGGGGGAAACCCCACTAGCCGACGGTAGGTCGGCGCCGGATCTCGCCATCCAGCGGGGAGGATCACCGCCATCTCGCGAGAAAAAAGCAGGCACTACACTAACGGGACTAATGACCAAAGCGGTTGACGCGCCCGGAAACACGAAAAAATCAATCAATCAATCAATCAATTTCATTAAATTCATGAATTAAATGTGTATCATAATTATTTCATATATGCTGCTTCCGGAAATTATCATCGACGTTACTGTGATTTGTTATTGCTCGTAAATAAAAGATTTTAACCATTTCGAAACAAGGTATAATAGCCAGTTATAAGTGTAGGATGTTATTTATTCCAATAAATGTAATTAAAAGTCTAAATCAGAAAATTCAATAGAGGAAACGTAATTTAAAAAAGAAAACATGATTATTAATTGCAATAGTGGGTACAAATCGGTATTTGCTTAGTGGAGATCATATAATTTCTTGAGATATTTCAAGAGAATGGGACATTTTAGATTAGTTTTTGCAATATTGGTAGGAGGTTGATAATACGACGCTGATGAAAATGCTGCGGAAATTGCTAGCCGTGGATGAGACGACAGAACGTGGGTTGGATGGAGGATTACGCGGAAATCGAACGGGGCTGTGGAAGGATATAGTTCTCTCAAATGTCATTTCCCAGAAGACAGGCACCCGTTCGCCTCGTCGGGGACTTCCCCGGGCGGGAGGTTTTCGGAGAATTGTGGATCAGAGATTGAGAACACAGAATATGCAACGCTTCTGAGAATATGCCTTAGTCGTCTGCCCAATTTTCCTATCGGATAACTCCAGGTGTCTTTAGCACGTTACAATACATAAAGATAAATAGCACTTTCTTGGAAACTCTATTGTTACGTTCATATTCAGACGACGAGACGTGCGGGATATTTACTATTCTATTCATGAAATTCCACACCAGGAGGATATTCTATTCTCCGTCCGATGCTAACAAGTATGAATGTTTACTCACTGGTCGCTTTTATGGAAAACAATCCACAAAGCAAATGCGTTCTCGTTTATTAAATGAAACCATTTTCTTTTTGGAGACCCTTTGCGGAAGAATGCTCTCTGTGCAGAATAATTCGGTTGAATAAATCATGCAATTCCAAAGGCAAGAGTATTCTTGTGTTATTCAACGGTGAATCGTCTGATGTTTGGAATACTCGTACCGTTGCCTATCATAATCACAAGAACAGGATTAAATTAGAAGCTTGCTTTTGAAGTATAATGGGAAGTATAATATAACATCTCCGATGGTTAAATGCTTAAAGTTAAATGTTAACGTACGATTTAGTTGGAACTTAAATTATTTTCCCCACATGAAATTCCTCAAAAGGTGTGTACTGTGGTATTTTGTTCTGAAATTCGTCTGTGGTGTTATTTGACTACTGGCCCAAGCATTCAAATAATTTAAATAAATTAATAATAATAAATAATAATAAATAATTAAATAATAAATAATTATAATAAATAAATAATAAATAATTAAATAATAAATAATTATAATAATTAAATAATAAATAATTAAATTAAATAAATTAATAATAATAAATAATAATAAATAATTAAATAATAAATAATTATAATAAATAAATAATAAATAATTAAATAATAAATAATTATAATAATTAAATAATAAATAATTAAATAATAAATAATTAAATAATAAATAATTAAATAATAAATAATTAACAATAAATAATTTAAATAAATAAATTCATGCCTGCATTTGTTTTACCTCTTTAAAATTTCATAATTGTAAAATTTCATAATTGTATAAATATCGTATAATGTACCATACATTCTATTTGTACAATGCAAGTAGAGTAGAAAATTATGATCAACTGAAAGAGGCTGGAGAGGTTCTTTACTAAGAACGTTTTTACATTTCCCAATCCTCTCAAGAGGATGGAAAAATGTAATAGATATAAATATATGTTTCCTTTTTGTTTTTGTTGAGAGAAATAGCTTAGTTTTCTTTCTAGTATTTGACACACTGTTCATGGTAACAATTGAGAGTTGAATAGGTCAAAATATCTATGTGTTGGCCAAGCATATGGACCAGGAAATCACTGAAAATTTTAGGAATTTTTCCTGACGTTTAAAATGTTCATCTTTAGGGAATTTTTTTAAAAAATATTAATCGGACGATTGCCAAATTTTAACAAAGAATGTATACACCAGTTTATATACTTTAACGGGGCATATTTATAAAATGTTAAATACTTTAGACAATATTCTTATAAATGAAAGTATTTTTAAAAACAAACCAATTACAATGGACAAAACATTATATTTAAGAAACTAATATTTTTTAAAAACAGATTGTTTAAAATATATTTAACTAATGAATCAACACCCATAAAAAATTTCAAGTCTGTAAATTAAATAATATCTTAGAAAATGTTTCTTATATGAAAATTGGCGAGATATGCCCTTCCGGCTCCCCTCGCAAGTATAGTAGGAAGCTTAGAGCTTGTCCCGCGTGGGTGGTGCCCCGCCGGGGGAGATGCATCTCTGATTGTTTAATTTTCACAAATTCCATGTCATTCGTCTTCCTCGATCTTCTTCTTGACGTCGATAATTTTACTGTTGCTCGTCCTTTCAAATTCCACAGCATAATTTATTCTACGTTCGATTGTCAACTTTTTTCCTCATTCACACATTTTATTTCATGGCTATCTGTTATTCCTTTCTGTCACAGCACTTCGCTCTATTCTCGATGTTATTGATATTTCTCCATTTATTTTTTCTCCTGTTGTATGATTTTTACCATTTTTCATATCAAATTATTATCAAACTTCATATACCCTTTGTATGGTCTTAGTTACCTACCATTGCCCCATCCTCTAATGCTCTCCGTTGCTATTCCCTTATTAGAAATCCACCGAATCATATATTATGCTTCCAAGTTCCTCAGATGTTGTTCATTCTCCCGTATTTCTTCTCATCATCCCACGATCCTCCCTTCTTCGCGTGCCAGCATTATTGATGTCGTGCGTCGACGTGGCTGGCGGGCGGGCGAGCGGGCTCCGAGCGCCGAGCGTCGAGCCCTTTTTGCGGTACTCAAACATAAAGGGAGGACTCCAGCGCTCGCGGTGGCCTCAAATATTGGGCCAGCGAATTACGCTCGGACCGCTGGCGGTGCGGGGCGGCTGGCGCGGGGCAGGGCGGGCGGGGCGGGGACGGGGCGGGGACGGGGCGGGGGCGGAGCGTAGGCGGAGTTGCCGTGGTGGAGGTCCGCCGCATGAACAGTTCAAAGCGTGCGCAGCAACAGTCAAAAGCTTGTGGAAGTGAAGTCAAGGTTGCCGGAGCAGTACCCTAACTAACGGGCCAAGGACCGGGCGCTATTTTTCCTTCCTCTTACTTGTGTTATCCTTACCCCTTATTTACACACACACTCTTTTATGCACTACACTACCACATACGCCAGAAGACCAGTCCGGAGCTTAGATTTTGTACACATACATAGTTGGGAAAAAGACCGCTAGTCTACGGTAGATCGGCGCCGTATCTCGCCCTCTGGTGGGGAAAGATCACCGCCACCTCCCACAATAAAAACACGCTCTACACTTACGTGACTAATGCCCTGAACAGTTAACGCGCCAGAAATCACTAATCAATCAATCAACCAATCAATAAAAAACTTTCAAGGTTCTTTTTGGGGGCAGTAGCACGGTTTGCCCAGCCGTGGCTTGCCACGAGTTTATTAGTACAAATAATGTCTTTAAAGGAAATGATCTGTGCGCTGTAAAAACATACCCTAGGCTGATCTATGTAAAATCAATTACGCTATAACGTTGCATGTTTATTGAAGACATGGACCATCCTGATCGTCAAACGATATAAATTATTATAATCCTCAAAAAATGTACTGCAGAGAAGATAAAATCTAAAATTGTGAATAAGCAGAGCGAACTTCCATTCATTTTTCTAGAAGAAGAGCAAATTCGTCATTTAGTTTTGTTCGTTCATATCAGAAAGCAACCATGACTTAATTTAGTTTTTCATGATATAGTAATCAGTAGTGTCATGATATTTATTTTACCGATAAATCGTTTGTGCATATTTTGCTCCAGGACCAAAATTGACCCGTTGATCATAACTGACCCCTTTTATAATTTCATCGTCTCCCACGGTCTATATCGACCCCCATTGCAAAACTATATTATAGACAGAAGAGTGGTCGGATTATCCATGTGCATTTAGTATCGCGTAACAGATATTTTGTAACTGTACATCCGCAAGTCGCTTTGACTTGTTCTTAGTGCAAATGTACAAACACCTCCTTGTTAATTCTGTTTGGTCCCTCCTAGTATCACACTTTCGCGGATGTTGTTAAGCAGCCATGACAGATGCAAGCGATTCCAAACGCTCAATCCTTACGTTAAATACTTTACTACACGCAATGCCAACATACACCATACGAAACAGAAGAAATATAATTTAAAACAATATCATGGAAATTCAAAATATAACGTAATTAGAGCATTTCATTACAACTACCTGGTGTCATGCGAATTGTCACTTGCTTGAGACAAGGATTTTTTATGTATTTTTATGAAGGAGAGTGTATTACAGCATACATGGTCTTACTTTGTTGTTAATGTTTTTTAAATATCGTAGAATGCAAATATGTAGCAAACGTTGTTCCCCCAAGATGACAACTAAGCTTTAGTGCAGAATAAAATAAATCTAAGATATAATATCTCAGGATGGAATGCTACATCTACTGCAATAAAAGTCACAAACGTTGGGGAAAGGTCAGTGAAAGCAGCAAATACGACGGTAGTTGTAAAAAGGTAGGACGGTGGACGGTAGTTGCAACATGTGACCGAGACGAGAGCTCTGGCAGAAGCTGGGCTGGGAATGGTGGACAGACACAACCACCTGACATGACGCAGAAGCTACAGAGTATTCTAATTCGGTGGAGGAATAACCCTTTCATTTTCCAGGAGCAGAAACCACGTCCCTTAATTGATTGTTAGTGATTGTGGGTGCATCAACTACTAGAGTCATTAGTCCCTTAAGTGTAGTGTATATTTTTGCTTGAGACGTCTTCCCGCGCTAGATGGCGAGATCCCCGCCAACATACCGGCGGCTAGCGAGGTTTTCCTCCAACCAGGTATCTCCCACCAGCGTGGCACCGCCCCGGCGGGGAAAAGCCCTAACCTCCCGACCGATCTCCCGGCATATGTGGAAGTGTAGTGCATATTAGTGTAAGTGTGTGTTAAGGAAGAGGATAGGACAACGAAGAGTTAAGAAAGATCGTGCGCGGTCCGTGGCCCGTTTGTTAGGGTACAGCACCGGCATTCGCTTGATGTTGAGTGAAGAAACCACGGAAAACTACCGATGAAAGCAGCCAATCGCTAGAATTCTCCTCCAGACAGTGACCGAATTCGACCTAGCTGAAAAGCTAGTGTCGACAATCCTGGCACCGTTGGGACTCGAACCTAGGACCTCTAGCCATCTTGCCCTGAGCCATCTCTACCGGTAAACCTCCTCCGTCACACCACTAAATAGGCGGTTTGATATAAGCGTAACAGATTCAGTGAATAATTCGGTAAGTACTGCAATTGAAGGATAGAATATGGAAGCCTCTACAAGAAATAGTGAATTCTCGTAAAAATATATTCAAAACTCCTACCCAATGTACAGTAATGTTATAATTTTAGAACAATAAGTATTCTCTCCGTGCATGAAAAAAGTTGCGCCATCTTAGGGCCCTTCCGAGACACGTGGCGCGTGAATGCTGATTGGCTGCGCTGTCCTTGCGCTGAGGGACTGCGGATGGGCGGACAGAGGCGAAAGGGTTTGGGGTGTCCGCGGTATTACAGATCCGCCACCGCCAGACTAATTGGCGGGGCGGCCGCTGGGAGCGCTGCGGCGCCTAATTCACGACGACGCCGGGACAAAAGGCGGTGGTCGGCGCGGGGTCGCGCGGAGGACCTCCGTGACCGCCCTCGCCCTCGCCTGTTGTCCGCCTCATTGGCTGGCGCTCTTGCGGGCTGGCCAAGACCGCATTCACGCCCTCCCCGCATTCCCCCTCCTTTTCCCCTCTCCATCCCCCTCCCTCTCGCTTCCCACTCGTCGCTTCCCGCCGGTGCAGGTCGCTCGGACCATCCATCAAGTGATGTCACTGCCTACGACCGAGGGAGGTCCTAGGGTTCAAATCCCGATGAAAGGATTTTTGACACTAGCTAGGGAGATAGATCGATATCAGTCGCTATTAGACGGAGAATTCTAGTGGACGGCTTCTTTCATGGATAGTTTTTAGTGGTTTCTCTGATCAATGAATGCCGAAACAGTATCCTGAAAACAGACCACGGGAGCGCATGCGATCTTTCCTTCTTCAATCATGTCCCTTCCTCTCACCTTACACAGACACTTGCATACTCTAAACTACCACTTATGCCGGGAGATTAAAGTTGGTCTCAGTTGTGGTAGTGTTGAGATTCCTGGATGAAAAGTGCTAAGCGATGTGCAGGACGGCTCCGGTTTTCAAGCTGTGGCTGGTAAGGAACATCATTACCTCCCGCGTGAATACATTCACAACAATAAATGGATTAATATTCGTAGCAGTAGCGCTCTTCCCTTTCTACTCTCTTCCCTTCCTACTCTCTTCCCTTCCTACTCTCTTCCCTTTCTACTCCCTTACCTTTCTACTCTCTTCCCTTTGTATTCCATTCCTCGTGCCTTCTTTTCCTTTTCCCTCTCTTCCCTTCTCTCAAACAGATCCCTGCACACCTACCGCCAACCCACGTACTCTGTTATAGACCGGGAGCCAGCAAGAAAAATGACGTATGATAAGCTCAAAGCCAAAACTTTTTGAGAAGTTAGCCAGTGTTATGATGATACGGGAAACACGGCCTGGCGGCCTGTAGGTGTCGGTATTGCGCTGCACAATTTTTTTAATGTGTCAAAAAGCTATACTATTAGGAAATAGGTTAATAGTACATAAGTACATAGCGAATTCTTGTTGTATATTGTGCGTTAGATAGTCAAAGTGTGAAGGAATTGTAGACCATACCGAAATGGCATCTCAAACTGTACGCCATATCGAATTCGAAGTGTCATTTTTTAATGTCCTCTTGTATTACGAGCTCAAAGTTAATTTTTTGGTCTAATGGTAGAAAATTGTGTTTCATTGCCGAATATGACCACGCCATACCGTTTCGGATTCAAACATGTCCAATTTGTCACTAGTCCATATACGTACGTATATGTGTACATAGGTACATGTATGATGATATACTTTTTGGAACCCCCGTGATCCATTTTCATAAATAGATGTAATGCCACACTAATAAAACGTCATTAAATGCTCGCCATACTAGAAAAGTTTTTTTTTTTTCAAATTTCCATAAAATCATTGGCAATCACTGGAATACAATTGTATAATCTTAACAACAATAAAAATTGAAGTGAATAGTTGATTTGGAGCATTGTATGACATAGTAGAAACAATATAATTTATTAAAAGAAATACTATTCGGTACTATTATATGGTATTTTTAGATAGATTTATAGGTAAAATCTCCGAGATTAATCTTGTATATTTTCTGGTTTGATTATAAAAAATGTAGCTGTCAATAATGTCTCTTTAACAGATAGAGACAATGTACTCTTTTGCCGTAATTGTTGTAATCTGTCTATGGGGCAGACAAAATTTGCTTTTAAACAAAGAATTAAAGAATGTGTTAATAACAATAAGGAGACTGGCACAAAATTAAACTCAATTTTTCGACATCTCCTTGATATTTTCATTATTTGAGTTTTGGCATCCCTGGCAATTTGAATAATGAACCTAGAAAATACTCAAGATTAACCCCGGAGATATTACTTATAAAAACTCACAATATCATTAATGCCATGTTGGAATCGATTTTTTCACAAACGTTTATGACAATGTTCTCTCTAAAATGAAGAATACCCTAAAACATATTTATACTTTTTGATATATTCCGTTTTCCTGTATTTCTGTAAGTGTACTCTATTCTTGATCTTTTTCTTCCCCATTCCATCTCTGTTTATTCCTGTTTTTTGTTTGACTTCATTCTCATTTTTTGAAAAGAAATAACGTCTAAATTTTATGTTAATCTTCTCCTTCTTAATTCATAATTGCTCCCTCTTTATTTTACTTGTACTTGTTGTAATCAATAATTTCATCTCTGTAAAATTTTATTTTTAATAGTTTCATTCAAAACAATATCATCAAAATTTAGAAAAAGTTTATTTAAAAAATCTCACTTTAAATTCAATAAGGCGCACTGTTTGAGACGCCACTTCGATATGGCATACAATTTCTTCACACTTTGACTATCTAACAAACAATATACAACAAAATTTAGTTGTGTACTCACTCCTCAATGGCATAGTTTGCTTTGACACATTCAAAAAATTGTGCAGCGTAACGCCAATACCTATAGGCCACCCTACTCTTATTTGTGGTTTCCCGTTCCTCATAACACTGGCAAACTTCTCGAAACGTTTTAGCATTGAGTTTATCATACGCCGTTTTCCTTGCTGGCTCCCGGTGTATTCCTGCTGCCGTTTCACTGTACCAGCCCATTCGTTTTCATACGTCTCGTTCATTTGCCATTGGCGATAAATATGCAACTTAGCACGAGGGAGGGGCGTTTTTCATTTCAGCTCATTACGTCAGTCGGCCGGTGAGTTTGTCTTCTCTTTCATTATTCTTGCTGTAGTTGAAAGAACACAATGGATATTTCTCGTGCGTGTCTTGCTCATGTAATTGCGAAGTTGAAAAAGAAAACTTTTACGATTTCAAGGTCCTTGCACCGTTTTGTAATGATCCAATTTCGAATTGCATTCGTAAGATTATTTCAGCAGACATTCCATTATTGTTTTGTCTTCGATCTCATTCTCTCACTTCTTTCATTTTGTAAATCTTGTGCTAATAATAGACAAGTTTCAATGCTAAATACAGAGATATTTATGGTAAGTTAGGTCAATTCACAATATGTTTCGAAACTTCTTTCTCAATTGCGAACATACTTTCACATCAATATTGAGAGATTCCGTCTCTCGCTTGCTAATACAACTCATTCATTAATATGAAGTATAGGCACTGTGAATCATGGAACAAAGAGCTCCTCTCCGGCATTTCCGGAATAACTCTAATTCACCCTCTGGAAAACACAGACTAATGAAGAGCAAGCTAGCTTTTGAACACTGTGTCTCCTAATCCTTACAAGATAGAGGGAAATTATGGAATTTGTTAAGTCAATTGTTTGTTATTACATAATATCTATTACACTTTTTTTAGTTATTTTATTACAGGAGAAACGGGAACTTCCCGAAGATGACAGAAATTCAGAGAGTTGCTCCTGCGCGTACGTTGGCATTACTGCAGTGGAGGTTGGCAGCAGGGGCAACATAAAAGTCGTGAACCGAGGAGCCTTAGCAGACCCTGGGAAGCGACGATTCTCCAGATCTCTACGAAACTACCGCACTCTCGTAGTATCTGGGCTCAGCGCCGCGCCGAACCTCTCGCAGGCGAGGGGCTAATTTTCCCTTCCATCTCACGGTTTTTGACTCTTCCTCGTGTGTATACCACCAGATGCAGCCTTCAAAATAACCTTAATCTCAAGTTAAATGTAAAGCAATTTGCTACAATTGGTGTGGTTTTGACATGTGACGTGATTTTTAACCTAATGTTTAGAAGTTATTTTACTAGAAAGCGATCTTTATTGAAAATAATGTGTTAGAAACTGGGAAAACTCAGTTTGGTAGGAATCTCAGAAAATTTCTTATATGAAGACCTGATGATAATAAACTTGGCTAACGGATGTAATGATTTAGTGTCATTTGAAGTAGACTGTACAACTTTCTTTCCCACTATCTGTTGAAGTTCCTACATTTTTCACGTTAATATTCCTCCCAAATCCATATATGATGCCTTTTTCCCTTGTAAACTTCATAAAAACAGTAGGCGTATTGACTCCTTAAATGCAATGAAATGTACGATTTTGTAACTACGGAAACTAACAATATTAAAGTAAATTAAGAAAGATCTGCAAAGCCGCGATACTCCGTGTAGGCAAAGTAATAAAACATTTTACAATGTACTTACGGTTCAAGATCATTACCTAAGTATTAGAAAACATTTACGTCATATACATTTTCTCCATGTTCAATTTATAAAGAAGGAGAACTGAGTTTCATCGCAAGAATGAAGTTATATTCTTAAAATCTCCGATATTTCTCTACCGTTCTGGAAAATTGGAAAAACTTTCTTAAAATATGAAGAACATTGGTTTTCGATAAAATTTAGTTTACTTCTGTTGTGTGGCATGATAGAACTTCATATAAAAAGTTAATGAACAAGAGCTATGTCGTGAAAATATCTACAAGAATAAAATGTATAGGAGAAACTCCAGATTTCCCATCAGAAGACATTCCAGAACTCATTATTTAATAATTCATATTTATAATCGTTTTCGAGAAACGTTTCATGTTGTTTATTGGACTAAAGTAGATATTTTTTCAAGTACACGAATTTTTTAGCAAATACTTAGCGCAATCAAATTAGGCGTCATAATTAACTGTGATATGTAAGGAGATTTGAACACTGCCATTTGTCCCAGATCTCTTAAAGGAGATAGTAGACGTCGCATGACTTTCAAGTTGTATCAAAAGAACATGAAAAAATCTGTTGAGGGTAAATGTTTAAAATTTCAGGTGTTAAAATAGTTGTTTCAGAATATAAGTTTGTAAATGGAAGAAACATTAATGTACATCAAGAAGACGGGTAATATTTCTCCAATAAAATGTTAAATGTGGAATATAGTTAGTAATTTTAAAATATAATATGTAGAGTACCTTTATTGTTGTGTATAATATTTAATTATAGTTTACTCCATTTGCTAACTAACATGTTTTCTACTTTTTCTAACATTACTCACGCGTAATTGCAGGTTCCGCTTGGCCCGCCGGGCTACACATAGTTTTACTAGAGTAGAAAAGATCGGACGTATGAGGCATGGCACCTCAATCCGGATTAAGAGAAAAGATGGGAAGGGAAGATCGCACATGTTCTGTGACTCTAGATGTAGATCGCTGCTGAGGCGGTGTCCTAGAAGTGATCGGAGAAACCACGAAAACTACTTATCAGAGAAGATGCTACACACAATGAAGTTAAAGACAATAAATAAATGTCATGTACTTGGATGGTATCGATTTCTCAAGCTTCTACTCGCGGGCACTGAGTCATGAGGCGATGCTTTTACACTCGCAGTTACCGATGTTAGTAGAATAAAGATTTTATCAGCATAAAATCTAGTAACACAACTTTGTTTTATAGACATAAAATTTAAAAATTTTTAAAATGTCAATTTAGGCAGGTTAATTAATTTCTTCAGCCACCGCCGGAGCTCCCATTAGATAGAGTAAATAACAATTCTGTATTAATTGTAGGTGTTAAAGAAGTAATTTAGAAACATACTATTAACCATTCAGAAGAGCCATCTACTTTCCGAATAAAATGAAATGTTACGAAATATGTTTCAATTATTTTTATACAGGATTTTGTCATTGGGAGGGCAGACAAGTACACTTCGCTTAAAATTTTTCTGCCACTATCCTCAGGTTGGTTGCTTTCTGAGGAAAACGTTCTTCGGCAACAGCCAGGCACGACAAACTTCTTAACGTTTCATTTCGTATTTTTCTGTAGCAGTTTCTTCCCTACCCCCTAAACTCGCCCCGCCCCCGTTCGCTTCGAGTCCGCACTCGGTCCTTGGAGACGCAACGCGCGCTCTCGTCACACCGCCCCACTCGCCGCGCTAAAAGCGAACCGTCAATCAGCATGAAAAGGGTGCTGCGTCTCCAATGAAGGGCGGACTATTAAACGGATGAAAAGTGTACAACTTAACATTCGCTCTTTCTCGGCTGCCGCTTCTGCGAGCTATTAAATTGCTGCTGCTACTGCTGCTGCTACTGCTGCTGCTTTCAGCCCAGCGAGCCGTGTGCTTGCGTGCCCCGCTGCGTTGGCGCTCAAAGCGCCCGCCCGCCCGCCCACCTTCTCTTTCTGCGCGAGCGCTGCGCGTCGCGTCACGTCGCGTCGTGTGACGCTTTGGCAGGCGCTCGAGCGGTCTCAACGAGCGACCGCGTCTGCGCGCTGCGCCGCGCAGCATAACACCTCTTCGCCTGCTCCGGCTCAGTTAGTTCACAGCCGGTATTACAGTGGCCTACGCGGAGATTTTGACCGGCAGATCGTTGGGTTCGAGTCCCGACGGTGGAAAATTTTCTACACTAGCTACCGGGAGCGGTAACTCAGTGCATCAACTGATGTCACTGCAGCGTCTCTGACCTGGAGGTCCTAGGTTCGAGCGACGGCGGCAGGATTTTCGACACTAGCTTTTCAGCTAGGTCGAATTCAGTCGCTGTTTGGAGGAGAATTCTAGCGGCCGGCTGCTCTGATCGGTAGTTTTCCGTGGTTTCTCTGATCAACGCCAGGCGAATGCCGGAGCAGTACCCTAACAAACGGGCTACGGACCGCGCGTGATCTTTCCTTCCTCTTCCTTGTCCTATCCTCACCCCTTACACACACACTTACACTAACATGTGCTACACTACCATACATGCCGGGAGACCGGTCGGGAGCTTAGAGCTTGTCCCGGCTGGGGCGGAGCCCCGCTGGTGGGAGAGTCCTGGTTAGGGGGAAACCCCGCTAGCCGACGGTAGGTCGTCGCCAGATCTGGCCATCCAGCAGGGGAAGATCACCGCCATCTCCCGAGGGAAAAATCATGCACTACACTCACGGGAGTAATGACCTAAACTGTTGATGGGCCAACCATCCAACTACACTAGCTAGATATCTGCATCGAATTCAGCCGATGTCTGGAAGAGAATTCCAGCGGCGGGCTGTTCTGATCGATACGCTTCTCTGAAAGCTCTCTCTGACTGGAGTGCCTGACATTTTCTGTTGTGTTACAAAAACTGTAATCATTGAGGAACCATTTTAATTAGTCATATCGACACAATAGTGTGACTTTAGAGTCTCAAAGTCTTATTTGTTCTTGTTTTTCTAGTGAAATTATTTTTTGGCGTCCTACTGTGATGCAAAGGATGATGCAATCCAGCGTCGATAGAGACGTCAGCTAGCGGGGTGTGTTACCCTCCAGTTATTTCCCCACGTCAGGACACGATCACACAGGTCCATGTGTGAGGTAGTGTAGTGCGTGCAATTGTGTGCGTGTGCGTGCGTGCGTGCGTGCGTAAGGACAAAGGATAAGACAAGGAAGAGGAAGGAAAAATCGCGTGCGGCCTGTGACAGACTAACAATCGGGCATGACACCCAATGATTTCTATGGTCAACACCAGGTGAATGTTCAAGCAGTCACCTAATGTTTTCTTGGTCATTCGCCTAGAATTGATCATAGAAACCACTAACGACCAATCAGAGAAGCCGGTGTCTAGAATTTTCCTTCACGTAATGGCTGAATTCTGTCTAGCTTTTTAACTTAAGTCAAAAATCGTCGACCGTCAGGTCTTGAACTTAAGGACCTCCCGATACGAGTCTCCGCGGAGGTATGCTGGCTCTGAGATAAATTCATTTATTGAAAATACTGGGACAACGATTATTGAAATCCGTCTCAAATGCTGTACTTGTTTCCAATAATATTCGTAGCTGACAGCATAAAAAATATGAAAGGAAAACATCGTCCAAACTTTAAAATTAAAATTATATTAAAGGAACTTTCACATTGAACAAATAAAAACGTTGATGTAGTCTTTAATATTTTGAGATTGAATTGCAGCATATTTGATTAATATTTTCGCGTCGAACAAATCTGAAAAGACTTTTACGTCTGCATAAGCTTCAACTGACGGTGGTCTCTGCAGTGACCACTGCCCGCCGGCGCAGACTGGGCAGAGTATGTCAGCGATGCACTTGTCTCACCTAGAGTTGATGCTTCAAACGTTCGCAATGTAGGGATATGGGATTATTAAATAATGATCCCCCATCCATTATATTAATATTTAATTGATGATTATTTTTGTTAGATTAATATACATCGATTAATCGTTCCGAATCTATCGATTAATCTATATAATCGAATAATTTTTCTCATGTTTTAAATACTGCGTAAAATCCATAAAATAGTTAATTTTTAATTTGTAAAGTAATGAATCGATTAGTAACTTATCTTATTTTAAGAAAATCTTTTACAAAATGCGAATCATTCTCAATTTTCTGACTTGTTAAATTTTATTTATTAAACTTTGTGTTTAAATCAAATTTACTAGTTATTTTAATGAACTCAGAAAATCATGTTCATAAAATAACGTTTAGGTTTTTAAATTAAATACAGAAGAATGTAATACACACGATTTTCGCACAAATAAAATGCAACTTCTTAATCGAAAAATCTCAATTCTTTTATTTTCTTCTAATAAACGAGATAATAAATATTATTATCTTTTACAAAACATTTTCATATAATATAAATCTCAAAAACAGATCTTTAATTAAACACTATCGAATAGGGAGACGAGGAATTCCATTGTTAAAGTTCAAAAGTACAGATGTACTTTGATATATTGTTCGTCTTGAAAATTAATATTTGAAATAAAATAATCGAGCTAAAAATCGAAAAAATTAGGCACTTTTTACATTAATCGGTGTAAAAATAATCGATTTCGATTGTTTGATTAATTGTATAAAATAATCTATTGTTGAACTAATCGCGATTAAATCGCCCATCCATACCCCAAAGTTCTTTCCCTGCTAATCGCTGCACGCCTTCGGCAACTCCGCTGGGCTGATTCATGGGCAGGGGTTGACGGACCTGCTGTGCTGAGCAAGGAGAATAACTAGCTGATGGACTAATCTCTTTGCGCTGTTACGCGGTGCCGTCAGCAGACGACGAGGATTTATCTATTTTACTTATTTGCCATCGTTGTGTTTGCAACAACTTCTCAGTAGATAAATCCAATCGACCTGAAATATCGACTACATAAATCAAGAGAAAAATAAAAGAAGTCGAAATCCGTAAAACATGTTCAAATATAAAGTAAATGTCGATGTAAGAATCTGTCAGAATTCCAAATACAAACGGTTGCGAAGACCTTAGACATGAAAATAAGTCTGCCAAATATTTTCTTCAAAGGACGCTCTCTGGGAGAGGCCAAGAAAGATTTATTAGTGTCAAAGTGTTTATCTTGAGCGGCGCGCCCAAACCCATCCCTCGCCTAATGCGGGTGCCCAGTGAACAGCGTGTGCACAGCGTTCAGATCTAAAGAAAATGACTGCAGCACCATCTGTGTTCACTGGCTCAGGTGGTCCAGGGCATCCATTTGTGTAACTGTAGTGCCTCTGACCGGGAGATCCTAAGAGATCGACCTATCTAAATCAATATTTCTTCTTGATTGTCAATATATGTTTACAAATAAAAGTATCCACCGTTTTTTATGACAATCGTTTATTTCAACAATTGCACAACGTTTTGTAACTCGTTTTGTTCATCATCAGGTGCTGAACTTGGTGAAGGGAACGCTATCCCATTGAATTATCTCTGCAGCAGAACTTTCAAGGAAACATTATGTTGTTGTTCGACCTATCTACAGATCTAATTCAGACGCTGTCTGTACGACAAAACTAGCGGCCGGCTGCTCTGATATGTAGTTTTCTGTGGTTTCTCCGATCAACATCAAGGGAATGCTGGAGCAGTAGCCTAACAAACAGGCCACATACCACTGACGATCATTCTTTCCTACCTCCTCATTTACCTCTCCTCACCCCTTACTTACACACACACTTATACTGCGGTTTTTACCGAGCTTCCTGTGATGTAAAACAGCTGTTATGGTGTCATCCAATTGGAAGGTTGAACTCCACAATAGTGACGTCACGTGTAGTGACGTCACGGGTAGTGACGTGAAAGTTCCCGGTTGGATGGCACCGGAACAGCTGATAGAATGCAACAAAATAAAAATCGCAGTATACATACATTACACCTGTCACCATACATGTCGGTAGCGTAGAACTTGTCCCGGCTAGGGAGGTGCCCATTGGTGAAAGATATCTGGGTTGGGAAAACCCTGCTATCTGGCGTGTAGGTCGGCGCCAAATGTCATATCCAGTGGGGAAGATCACCCCACCATATCTGAATGAAAAAACACTAACTTACGGGACTAATAACTATCAATTGACTCGGCCGGAAATCAATCAATCAATGACCCCAAATGGGGTCACCACAATTGGAGTGACCGGTGATTTTCTAAGATTCCCATACTTCCTTTCACTGGAAATGGATGGATGGATGGATGGATAGATGGATGGATTGTTTGATTGATTGCAAAAACCATAATGCGCGATATGTAGAAATGAAAGATACCAATCCGAGGTAGGCCGAACATGCATATTCGTAGCATGTGGGCCAGCGTGTGACCTGGACGCACGAAAAGCTTCATGACGTATGGGGCACGAATCCCAGCGGACGTGCAGACGCCTGAGCAGGAGTGAAATGGTTAAACATTGTCATCCTTGCGCCTGATGTGTGTCAAAAGGTCGCATCGTACACTTTCTACAATGGCGGAGAGATTTATTTTGAGTTCAGACTGAAATGAGATCAGCAGCCGGATGAATGTATTCGGTTTTGTTGATTTCATGTAGTGTAGAGATGAAATATCTCAGTAACACAAAAAGATTGAGATTGACCACAATCAATAAAGAATGACGAAAAATAAGTGGGGAGGAAAGATAAGTGGGAGATTAACACGCATACAAGAACATGAGTACATTCAAGTCGACATGGTACACGACGCTGTACATGAACGTTGGAAATAGCGTGTTACGAATATTGTTCGTTTAACAAAATATTAAAAAACTATAATTGAAGACCGGTTTCTAGAAATTTCCCGGAAATGAAACTGGCCTGGCTGTAATGTCGTTAGGCAAGAGCAAAGAAGGAAAATGTTACGCTATAAAATGTGGAGTATTAATCAGTAATAATATAAATATTTTAAATGTTTAAATTAATTTGATGTCTACATGTTTTTGAACAGCGACTATGACGTATACTTTTCAATCCGTTTCAAACATTCGAAAGTGTTGCAACAACACTTTATCAATGCTCTTTATAAATCGTACGTACGTCAACCAGCTTGAAAGGAAATTCAGGGTAGACTAGAAAAACCAAATTAATTCGGCCGAAGCGATCACACTCACAAAATTCGAACAAGAAAACAAAATTCAGATCTTGGGAAATTTTCCTTTTGTAACAGAAGAATTAAAGATTGGAACAGTTTATCCGCAGCAATTTTCAAAGCTTTTCCTCTAAGTGTCCGAAGCTTTAGAAATAAGTTAGAACAATATGAGAGTAATAGACATTAAATGAGTAAGTGCTGTGAAGTGCTGGTCGGTGTAATTCAAAGCAAAAGTGTAGTGTAGTGCATTGCAGTGTAGTGCAGTGCAGTGTAGTGCAGTGCAGTGTAGTGCAGTGCAGTGTAGTGCAGTGCAGTGTAGTGCAGTGCATTAAGTGTAGTGAACGCGATCAGTGAATTAAAAAAAAATTAGCCAATATTTATGTAGCTTGTATTAAATTTTAGCATCACCGACATGTAATTATTGGATATCATGACAGAGTTGAAATATTTGTTATAGTAGTTAATATTAGTGGTTGTATGATTATTGCATGTTCGACTTGTACTGTACTCCTTTATTATTATTATTATTATTATTATTATTATTATTATTGCTATTATTATTGTAATTATTGTTATTTAACTGCCATTCTCAATCGCAGTTCAAATAAATGTAACACGTTGACGGTCATATTTCCGTCCTTTAGTGTGGAAGTGAGTATCTTGTGTTCATAAAGGTCCCTACTATTCCGGGCGTTATAATGGCCCTTGAACGCGTCGGACGTGTCGGCGCTCGGGTGCGTCCCAGTGCGTAAACGCGTCGTGAAGCGCGGGGCGTCCGGCACCTGTTGCTGCGCCCCGCCCCCTCCTCCGCCCCGCCTCGCCCCTCCCCACGGCGCGCCTCGGCCGCTGAACTTCAACCCAAGGCGAACACGCGAAACAATAGCGATAAGCTGGAAGCGGCAGGCACGGTTGGATTTATAACTTTTTCTTTTCTTCATTATGATGTAGAGCAGAGGGCACAACCTTATGAAGAAAGAGAGCCTAACATTTATAAAATATTTCACAGAGGGCCGCAGCGGTGGTATGTGGTTTCTTACAGTGCTCCAGTGAAAAATAAAATTTACAGAAAGTGATATAGTAAGTACTTTGAATTTGCCCTCCTAAAACTTTTGGTAAGAGTTGTGAGACAGATTTAACACAAATTTAGGCGTAAGAAACAGTTATTTATGTACACACGGCATTATAAAGGTTCTAATGATCGAGTGAGCTAAAGGCTCTGGGATATTTTGTCACCGTTCGATCATTAGAGCGAGTTGACGCCTGTGGTGTATACATAAGTTAATTTTTTACCTAGTTTTATTGATTCAGATTCAGTTATTTATAATATAACTAAATGTTAACTTGACTCGGTTTGTCTTATATTTCCTTCCCCTAATTCCCTCTCATTATTCCCTCCGTAAGAGAGCATGTATTACCATTCAACTGTTTTCATATTTCCCTCATCACAATCCTCTCCTTGCAGGACAACGCGTAGCTTCCTATTAGGCTGCAAGGTGAAGCCTAACCAAATATTTTATGAAGAGCAAAAAATGATTTTCATTAAAAAAATACTTTATAATGTATTGAGTGATAATTTTCGAATGAGCAATTGCATGATTCGTCTGGCTTTGTAGGTTTGTCATCTTGTACTTCCCGCTCAATTGCGAACTTACGCGAGAGAGATTGAAGGCTCTGCTCTTTCGGAGCCTTCAACGCACGCGCCGAACGTGTGCCCGCAGACGTAGATATTATGTTCATACGACCGGGAGTGGTGGCTCAGTGCATCAGCTGACCTCTGAACGGAAGGTCCTACGTTCGAGTCCCGACGGTGGCAGGATTTTCGACACTAGCTTTTAAGCTAGGTCGAAATCAGACGCTGTCTAGAGGAGAATTCTAGTGACTGGCTGCTCTGGTCGGTTGTTTCCCGTGGTTTCTCCGATCAACACAAGATGAATGCCGGAGCAGTACCCTAACAAATGGGCCACGGACCGCGCGCGATCTTTCCATCTTCCTTGTCCTGTCCTATCCTCTCCCCTTACACTCACACACTTACACTAACATGCACTACACTACCACACATGCCGGGAGACCGGCCGGGAACTTTTTCCGTCTGGGGCGGCGCCCCACTAGTGGGAGATACCTGGTTGTGGAAAACCCCGTTAGCCGACGGTTGGTCGGTGCCGGATCTGGCCATTCAGCGGGGGAAGACCACCCCCACCTCCCGAGAAAAAAACACGCACTCCTCTTACGGAACTAACGACTATAGTACTTGACGCGTCCGGAATCACTAACAATCAATCAATCGATCAATCTGTTCATACGGACTGCTTGCTTCCCCCGAAAGCCCGCCTAAAAGGGCCTTTCGGCAATCCTCGAGATCATTCGGGCCCAGAGGCGTGTCCTCTCACGCCAAGACACTCACTCACTCGCTCGCTGGTATGGTGCTAAGATGTGCAGGCTGACCGCTCGCCACCCCCGCACCATTGTGTGTGCGATATCCGCATGCACGGTCAGAGAATAAGACCTCAGTTGAGTTCTTGCAGTACTGACGAACACACTGAACTATTGTGCTTATTCTATATTATTGTGGGACGACCTTATATATTATAGTGAAACGAGCCAGCTCAAGAGTTCAAGATTTTACTTCTTTGTATCTGACAGGTGAGAAATTAATGTTAGTTCATCGCATTTAGTTCAGATCAATAGCTGATGAACAAAACAAGTGTTATTGTTTACTGTAGGAAATATGGCTTTACCAGACGACTATCTCATAGACTCTTAGTTTCAATCCCCAACATACTTCAGTTATTTAAATTATGAGGGGAAATAGAAGTTTTAAAAAAGGCAGATGGGGAGTGTTAAATAATAATTAATCCGCTTTGGAGCCTACCCAGGAAAAATGATCACGCTACGCTATTGGTTCCAGGTATGTTATGCAGTGTATACCGAACTTCATATCGAAGGCAATAACATGCTATAACATATCAGTAAAAAAGAAAAGAATGTTCTGGCAACACTTTTTTAAAAAAACGGAGTTTTGTCTAACAGAAGGGCAATATCAAAAAATATAAAAACAAAATTTTCACAAAAACTGTTACAATTTATTTCTTTACCTTTTTGTACGGATAGTCGTAAGTGATAGTGCTGTTATACATCCTGAGTAACATTACATAAATGTGATTTTGTTGTATTCTTGTGTTGACAAAATCAAATTTATGAACATGGCAGGCATCTAATATTAAGTTTCAGAGATTGATTTAGTGAATAAAATGGTTGCAGTGTGTGAAATATTGAAAGAATAGTTCACCATGGTGCATGTCTTTGCAGTTTGGTACTTACGAGTGATTGTATTTCAAGTGCGTTTGCAGTTGTATTATAATTAAAATGTTTGCTTACAAAAGATGATATTTCAATGCGTCTCATTCATATGTCCATAAAGAGAAACTAATAAGAGCCGAGTGATTGAGAAATATTCGTAAACAGCAGTGACACACAATGATTGATGAACATTGTTATATGTTGTAAATAGTTCGTAGTTAAAAGTTAGTGATTAGTGACGGTATTTTTTCTGTTTTAAATGGTCTGTGCGTATACCTCATAAAATATCAAAATTTTTTTGAATATGACTGTCATGAAATATGACTATGTCATTTTTTCACACGCTCGAGTTATCATCCAGTAAAACTCAATAATGTAACAAAATATCCGGAAAATTTAAGAGGAATTTTTACAAATAGATGAGAATTGGAATAAGTCGTATGAGAAACGTATCTTGAATTGAACATTTTGTGTCAGAATATTAGTTTTTAAACATGTAAGCCTATGTGTTTTTTTAATAGTTATGAAATAAAACTATATTCTTTCTTTTAAAATATAAAATATTGGCTACATTTGAATTAGCATAAAATAGATTGAAAATTAACAGCAAGCTAAATGTGCTTTTCACTTTCTCGCTCTTACTTCATAAGAAGAGAAAGTATTGTAATCGGGCGCTGGAAAACGTGTTGTTGGTAGAAATATTCGATCAATACACTGTATTGGACAGAACGTATTGCCGCTTCTCTTTTTTTGTTGTTTTGTTTCTTCATATTTTTGTTAACTAAGGTTTGGTTTTGCAGATACTCTGCGTAGGTAACCCTGTCCCAGCTAACTCCGTGAGTATCGCAGTGTTAATCATTTAAAAATGCCAACATTTCATTCACAACAGTTGCTTCAATCTTGATGATGTGAAATAGTGCTTCGTCGCCAGATAGGAAGGTGGAAGAGAAGTATTCTTCTGTTTTGTCCAGAGGGTCGGAATGTCGGCTTTTTTCAGTGCGCTCTAGCCACTAAACTGTTAATTACTAAAACTGTTAACTGCTAAAAATTAAAGTTAAACGAAGAATTTTATAGAATATTTTATCAGCTTTAATTATATATATTAGTTGTTTTGATGAAACGCATAGTTTTGGATGTATAAGCGAAAAAGAAAAAAGTGCAATGTTTTTATGGACTTTTTGCAATTTTCTCTAGGAAGACTTTTTTCGAGGTGTAAATCATAAAATTTGAGTTCACTCCGAGAAACATACAGAACCGTTGAGAAAAAAACTTTTGTTTGCTAAATCTGGCCCCTTCGAGCACTAGGTGACTGGACTATCTACATTTTCACAACATCTACATACGGTATTAGATTACCTCTTACATGCATTTTCTCCATCTCGTTCTGCGATCTTTGTATCAAGCAGGCGAATTTCCATTACATTACGCTTCGCTCAACCGTACTCGTACTTTAGGTATTCACGTTCACAAGCTCACTTCCGTCGATTTAAAAACGTCTTCTCGTAAACTGGCTGTGTGTAGACCCTTTCCTTCCCTCCTCTACTCGCCGTCGACGTTGTCGCTGCTGCTTTCATTGCCTCGAGGGCGCGAAGGAAATCTTCGCTCCCGACGCATGTTAACAGTAGACACCATGGGCAATCCAATCCGGGAGCGCCTGCAATAGATAGACTCTCGCCAGTGCCCGCAATGTATCTCTCAGATATAGCTGAAACTTTTTGTGAATGCGAATGATCTCAAGGTCCTTTTACTGAAATACGTATTTTATTCAGTTTGTACATGTCTCCCATTACAATTGTTAATGAATCTTACACTGGAGAATTATTGTCTGAATAGTTATGATGTGAAAGATAAAAATTGACAAAGTACACGCAAAAATCATTAAACATCAAATTATCATATTAAATAATATTAAATACAATTTTATCAAATTTTTTGGAATGCTATAAACAAATATACATTTTACTTTTTCACAAAAATATTTAGAAAGTCTTTGCCTTTTTTTATTTTTTGCAAGGTTCGCATTTTTTCATTTCCCAATAGACGTCTCTTTCACACCTTCTTTCGCTTTGGAAGGAAATTGAGACAGTCCATTGTAGACAAGGCAAGTTATTACATTTTCTATTCACATTATATTGTCATCCCATGATTATATGAACAAGCCTTCTATGTAGAATGAACAAACCACTCATTTTATTTGATGTTTATTATTGATCTTAAATCATTGCAATAACGAGATTAATTATAAAACTCAGCTTATACTGTTAGGGTTCTAAAACATTTAAGTTCTATTTGTGAACACACAAGCGCCCAATACTTCTTAACCATAATTTAGTTAATCTGATTATATACAAACGTAAATAATATAATAAATCAGTTGTGTATTTATTTCATTTCAGCTAAAAGTTGATGTTATTTACTGGATAAAAAGCATCAGTAAATAAAGTATCTCCAGCGTACACAAATCTTCATTGCATACCTTTCTCCTCTATTAGCGGGTAGTATCGTGCAGTAGATTGCATATTTTTGACCTCAAATGTTAATTATCCCATGAGAGCAGTGTCCGGTGGTTAGCAGTTGAACTTTCGAGTACAAAAAAGTTCTCGGAAGTGTGAATTGTATAAACCAGTGAGATTAAAAGCCGTTGGCAGTACAAAGATTATATGTCCCTACGTGTTTGCCACGAAGGCCATGGTTTGCCGGAGACACCAGCTGCGAGTAGCCGAAGCCTTGGTGGAGCAGGAGAGCGCCTTGACGTGCTAGGACGTTAGTTCTGCTGCAACGCTTAAAAGCTTGCAATGAACCACCCTAAGCTAAAATGAAACAATGAAAGTAATTTCCAGAAAGAAAGAAAGAAAGTTTATATTCATATGAAAGCCTGACAGTCCACGATGTCCGCTCATATGAATCGAAAATATGCCAGGAATTTTATAAATTCCATTCACAGGAAAACTCGCATAGAAAAGAATGCAATAAGACTGGAGTCGAGGAATGCAAGAGCGACGGCAGCATTGGCATGGAAACTTGAAAAAGGAGCATAGCTAGTTCGCAGAAGTCAATCGGGAGTGTACTACAGCCGGCGGCCGTAATACTAAAACATTTGTCATGATTTAATAACAAACGTTTTGATGACAAATCTACGGACTAACCCCAAAAGTCTTAACTTCATTTTTTTCACAAGAGGTTTTTAGAAGTTTCATTATCATTAAAACATTGATTATTATTATTATTATTATTATTATTATTATTATTATTATTATTATTATTTAAACCATACAATTTTACTCATTCTCTTCTTTATAATACGTATCATTTCCTTCAAACACTAAACAACTTTCGTACTTGTTTGTTTCCCCTGACAACATATTTTATATTACCAGACAACATGGGAATCATACAATAATCTATTCTACTTAACCATAAAAATGCGCATCGAATGACACCTCATTTGTCTAGATTGGTGAATCGAAAGAGATCGATCCCTGAGCGGTGGACGGACACACTCACGGATGGCGACTACGTAAGGATTGAGAGTTCAATGTGATTATGATGCATTATTGAATGTCGAAATAAATAAAGAATATACGTGAGGAATAGGAAACTTGCTTATAAATGTGTCTGAACTTGGGGTTAATTAGAAACAAATGGATGGCAGTGGAACTAGTCAAGTGATGAGTGAACAGCCAATACAATTATATTTTCGTGCAAATATGAGACTTGACATTGTTCGTCAGACTTTCCTGAGTCAGCTGCGATTGCGTCGCACCTGAATCACCAAATACTTTGTAGCATTGCATTTCCTTTCAAATTTTCTTCGTTTATTAGTGAAAGATCTGTATAACCGCATAAAATAAGATCTATGGAAGACAGTAATAGAATGGTGGGTCTATAAGAAACAACTGAGTACCATCAATTATTTTTCAAAATTTGAAATTGTTTAGAATATACACTAATACAGAGTAGTAGTTATGCAAATGTTACTAAAATGCTAATATCTTTCATCCTAAAACTTGGCACAGAATGTCTCAATGAATTCTCAAGTTTCTAGAAGGACAAACAAAATGTGAAAATAATTTCCCGTAATCCCAACCTGCTGCGACCACTAGAAACAACATATTGCGGCCCTCAGGTTGATATGTCTTGCTTAGAGCGGCCATTAATTAGGAAAACACAGCGGCAAGTGGAGCTGCGGCATCTGGTGTCGCCAGGGCAACGCGTCGAGTCGCCTCCAGGAGGCGGCGCTAGCGACGCGTTGCCCCGGGCGACGCCGCACTTAAGCCCGGAGCACACGCGCCGCGGAGGGGGGCGTTTCCCGCTAATGAACGCATTATTTTCAATCAGCCCTCCCACCACCACCCCCCGCGCCCTCGCGGCTCGGGGAGAAATACCTTGGCACGCGGGGCCTCGGAGAGGTTGCGCGTGGGCGAAGCGGAGGCGAAAGAGACGGAAAGCGGAATGCTGCCGACTTGACTTTGCCTTCATTTTACTTTCATACTGCGTAATACAGAGGAAGTTTTGTAATTCTGCAAGAAATCGATTTTTAAAGTCTAAGGGAAATACTTGTCTTGGAAGTAATAGACATTGAAAATGTTCTGTCTAGTCCGTCTTGTCTGTCTAGTCCGTTTTGACTGTCTAGTCCGTTTTGACTGTCTAGTCCATCTTGTCTGCCTAGTCCGTCTTGTCTGTCTAGTCCGTCTTGTCTGTCTAGTCCGTCTTGTCTGTCTAGTCCGTCTTGTCTGTCTAGTCCGTCTTGTCTGTCTAGTCCGTCTTGTCTGTCTAGTCCGTCTTGTCTGTCTAGTCCGTTTTGACTGTCTAGTCCGTTTTGACTGTCTAGTCCGTTTTGACTGTCTAGTGCATCTTGTCTGTCTAGTCCGTCTTGTCGGTCTAGTCCGTCTTGTCGGTCTAGTCCGTCTTGTCTGTCTAGTCCGGCTTGTCTGTCTAGTCCGTCTTGTCTGTCTAGTCCGTCTTGTCTGTCTAGTCCGTCTTGTCTGTCTAGTCCGTCTTGTCTGTCTAGTTCGCCTTGTCTCTGTAGTCTATCTTGTTTCTGTCTCATCATACCTCTTTTCATATACGAATAATTTGAGTGAATTTGTAACCAAGTTATAAACAAGATTTTCTCAAATTTAAAGTAAATATTTTATTAAATATTCTTGTTTGAAAAGCACAATACACTACACATATTGCACGACTTTTATGTTTGTTTTTTAAAATAAGCATCTGAATATTTTTTGAAATAATTGTCTAGTCCGTAAAATTTCAGCTAGTCAGTACTGTTTCACTTGATAATTAAATTCAGTTTTACAAATGGTAACAAAGCTCAAAATGGCCTATTTTCAGAAACTTCACAAGAACGTCTCCAAATTTCGACCCGAAATTATCTTCATTGAATGTGTTTTAACTCCACGATATTCTGACAGCCTCATTTCAATTAAACTATTAGTGAACCTAAAAATTGAGAAAATCGTGGAATGTCTGGAAGAAGGAATAAAAGTGACAACCTGCATGAATATGGTCTACGTTTACAACCGTAATTTTAATCGTGCTGTCCGCTGACGGTCTCGGTAGCCTTCACTCCTCGACCCCTGTGACGATGCAAGGCCACAGAGAGGCCACAAGGTGGTCGAGCCGGTGAGGGAATTAAAGGTCGCGTTGAGCAGCAGCGGCAAAATAAGAAGTTACGCCGCAAGCCCCGAGGAGGATACGATGTGTCCAACGGAGCTCCCACTGGCTTTTCCGCCCACCCGCATATAAACACAGCTGAAGAAAGAACGAGAAGGGAAGGTTCGCATTTCTTCCTTTGGCCTACTATCTCCTTGCGAATTACGACCTCAAATATCTCTGCCGCAAAAGACATGTTTCGAAGAAGTTTGTATTTCGAATTTATCTGCTTTAATACTATTTCCTTATTTTTTTATAATAATCAACAACTCATTTGTTTCCCTGACTCTCAAAATCGCTTTATTCCTTAGTCGACTTTTGAGTGTGACTGCAAATTAGTAGTACTCCGACGAAACGAGAGTAATAGAGGAATTTCAAACTTTCTTTAGTGGGCCAGGGTGTGTTGTTTTTAAAATTTTACTCTCGACACTTCTTACATACCTCTATTATTTTTTATCGCTTTATATCTTGTAAACCCTCTTAAATGTACTCTTACTAATCCTTTCCTCGTCTTTCTCTTTCTGTCGTTTTCCTTTGATTCCTACTAGTTTGCCCTTCTCTCATTGTTTCCCTTTCTGCTTTCACTTACTCTTTCTGTCGTGAACACGATGCCTTGACGGTCGAGCTCACGGTCGTGGCCTCGCAGGTATTTTGATACAAACGCCGTCCTGTGCTGTCCTTCGAAGGCAGAACTGTAGAGCTCAGCACTCAAGGGTAAGCCTGGCTTAACGAACCTGTCTCATTCCGGTTGTTAATCAGCTGCTACTTTCCTTTTTATCTTTTTAGTGAAAACCAATTCGGCAGTGACAGATATAGGACCGGATCAATTCAACTTTGCGGGCAGCGCAATGGGTGTAGGGACAGTATTATCGGTGGGTGTTCGAAGACCTGAAAGTGGTCAATTCATTGGCAAGCCAGTCTTACTGCAAGCCAGTCACACTGCTTTGCACCCCGCGTGAGTCTGAGGCCGCTTATACATGCTTCATTTTCTCCGAAAAGATCAGTTCTCGCTCAACAGACTTACAACAGGAGGGATTCAGACGAGTGGCGCTTGAAAGTGTACCGGACCTATAAATAACCCCAATCACAAGAAAGTCAGGCTTGACGATCTTGCGATGTGATGATATAAAAATGTCAGCCACGCTTCTTATTCCAATGTTTGCACCATGGTAAACGATACGACGCCAGATTCGCAAGCCCCCATGACCCCCATCTTGATCAGGTTTTGCGTCCAGTTTCCCTGATCCATTGAGCAAATGCTGAGATGGCCCCTTGTTTTGCTTCTAGACATAAATGTAACTTCATGCTGTGCACGTCTTCTATAATTCATTGGGAAATATAGTTATTCAAATTATCCTTTTCATGTCGTCGCGGCAGGAAGTATTATTCCTTGATGAAGGACATCATGGAAAAGAGCCCAAAATTTATTGCTTATTTATCATTGAAAATATATTTTATTACGTGGGAGGTTTTCTTTTTAAATTCAAAATTCAAGTAGAATATGACTTAGTGTAGGGAACACAGAATTTTGAAAATATGCACACAATTCACTTTTCCCCATACCACGTCATTCGCAGTTTTTAACTGTTTTTTGACGTAAAATAAATAAACAAATAAATAAATAAATAAATAAAAGCCAGGCTTGCGAAGGCGTCTTGCTCGCCTAGAAAGACCTGCGAAGGCGACTCGACCGAGCGGCGGGGGCTCTAGGACGCATGCGCAAAGGGGGGCGGGCTGTGCCGGCGGGGACAACGCGCGCGGGGGCGTTAAGGAAAAACACCTGAAGTTACGAGGGCGCAGCGTGGCGGGAGGGGTTGCTCCTCTGGCCTCCCCCTCGCCCGCCGTCAACCTGATCCCAGCGCCGCCGCCGCCAGCTGGGGCTGCCGCTCGGCTTCGCTGCGCCCCCAGCCACGCCCCCTCTGCGCCATCTAACTTCGGTTGCTTAGAGGCACGGCGCAGCTTCTCTTGCGAGGTTGTTTACTCCAATTAACCCTGGAAATACCGAGGTATAAATGGGCCCGTTGTATTACTAAGAGAGCTTACCGCTTACATTTTGATTTTATTAATGAGAGAGGGTACCATGAAATGGGCCACAATATCGATTTTCGTTTTCTTGACGACTGAATAAATAGTTCAAATCTTGTTCTTTACAAATGTATTAACATTTTTTCTTTTGGAATGTCTGGAAGTCCCTTTAATCCTAAGTAATTGCGCTAGTGCACTTGGGCCATGCCCCCTTTTTTGACACCGCATACAAGTATAAAAAATACTGTTTGGCCCAAAATGCTGAAAAAATTAGGGCAAATGTCATAATTGAAAAAAAAATTCTTATAATTTTTAACCAACTCAAAAAATGTCAAAATAATTACAATGGCTGTATCTTTAAGTATGTGAAATATAATAATTTTCTAGTTAAGGTTCTAGAAAAGGTACTTCAATAATAGCAATTTTAACATGGGCGGTATACGAGATGGTATCCTCTCTCCCTTTAATGTGAGACGTGGCGTGCGAGGGTAGAATGAATTGGGGTAAGAAGGATGTGAGTGGGCGGGGAACAACGAGTAGAGTCGGGTGGGCCGTGATGTGACTGAGCGGGGAGGGACGGAAGGTGTGGGGCGGAAGGCAGGAATGGATCGGAACAGGACGATGCGGGATGAAACGGAACGATCCTGGTTCGGATCGGAACGGGACGGGGTGGTGTGGAAAATTTTGAGATGGAACTAACCGCTGTCTGGGAGATAATTCAAGCAACCTGCTACCCTAATCGGTGTTTTTTCTAGGTTTCTCACAATACCAAGCAAATGCCGAAGCACTATCCTAACAAACGGACACGGACTGAGTGCGATCTTTGCTTCTTCTTTGTCTCTCTCCCTTTACGCACACACACACACACACATATTCACATACACACATACTCACATGCACTACACTACCACGTGTTCAGCAACGTGACATGTCGGGAAAGTAGTTAGAATCTCCAGTTTGGGACGTTACCCGGCTTGGAGAAACATCTGGAAGAAGAAATCCCCCACAAACGGACGTTTAGGTTGACACCGGATCTCACCATACAGAGGGGGCAGCAACTCCGTCACCTCTCGGGTTAAAAAATCGTTATCTTCGCTACGAGCCCAATGACCATGGGAGTAGACGTGCCCGAAAACATCGATCAATCATAGTGGGACCGGACAGAGCGGGGCGGAGTTTGAACAGATCGAAGTGGAGAGTGAGAGAGGGGCAGTGAAACCGCGTGAGATGAGACAGAGACAGGGCAGAGAGACAGGGCAGAGAGGCAGGGCAGAGAGACAGGGCAGAGAGACAGGGCAGAGAGACAGGGCAGAGAGACAGGGCAGAGAGACAGGGCAGAGAGACAGGGCAGAGAGACAGGGGGGAGAGACAGGGGGGAGAGACAGGGGAGAGAGACAGGGGAGAGAGACAGGGCAGAGAGACAGGGCAGAGAGACAGGGCAGAGAGACAGGGCAGAGAGACAGGGCAGAGAGACAGGGCAGAGAGACAGGGCAGAGAGACAGGGCAGAGAGAGAGGGGGGAGAGATGAGACCGCGTGAGATGAGACAGACAGCCTGCTGGAGAATGCTCACATCGGGACGGAAGACGGAGGTGTAAAGAGGGGGGGCGTGCTGTCGTGGGACGGGGAGAGGGGCGTACGGCGAGAGGGGGCGGTATCTGGAGCCCGCGTTATTGGCGTCGGGTGACGCACGGAAATCTCCTCGGTTTAGCGCCTGCGGAAAACAAAGCAACGCCGCCTTCACGCGATCCAGCACGTCGCCGCCCTCGCTCGCTGAGAGGGTGAGAGCGAAGGCAGCGAAGCGGAAGCAGGCAGACAGGCTAAATGGCCGGGGAGGGGGGAGTCCTGCGCTTTCTCTCCATCGGAGAGGCAATTTTCGATTCTACATCTTTCTCAGCTTCTCTCACTCTTTTTGGTTTGGTCTGGGCAAGGGGACGATGACAATTCTAGAGTAACAGTTAAACAAGTATTGTTGACAAGCGACGCGCCAAAATGGCGTGCTTATTAAAAGGAAAAGAAAATCACATTAAAATAAATGCATTTACGTACGTTATATAATTGAAGATTAGGTGTTAAAGGCTAATTAAGACCGACTGCCGTCGTAATTTGAAAGTCCATCGTTTATTAGCGGCTTATACGAAGTGAGTCGGCACAATATCTTGCTGTTGACTTGGTCCATCGGCAATTGCAAGACAATTGCACAGGCCAACAACTCCGTTCAACGTTGGTGGCGCGATGGAAGCAGCCTCTCGGGATGGGGATGGGTTTCTGCAGCGATGAGCGACAACGCCGTGCAGAAGTACTGTTTTCCAAGTTCTAGGCTGTATGTAGATGCCACACACGAACAGTGGATATGATGTTGATGGCAAAATCCGTCAACGTGATATCTGACACGTATCTCAGGTGCCTTTTGTAAATCTTCCGGCTGTAAGACGACACCAGAGCTTATGTTCATGTGTCGTTAAATGCAAGACGCTAGTTTAATTGAAATAGTTATAGCACAGATGCTCGCACGAGCTGCCGCCGAAACTATGAACGACTGAACATGCCGCGTTCACAGTACTGCAAGAAAATCTTGATCACCTCTGGGTGAATGTTATGTTTACTAAATGAATCTTTCTCATCTGATGTCTGAATCTTTCTCTTCTGGTGTCTGAATCATTTCCCTTCCCATTGCCTTCTTTCATCATTCCCTTCGCATCGATCCGTGCTGTAGCAGCACTCTTTAATCCTCCTCCCATTTCACGGCTTCCCGGACAGCACGAGGTCGCAGGACGGGTTTGCATTTGATATTTAAATGTCCTTCGAGAAGTTTCTATAAAAATCGTGCGATTATTTGACGACTGCGTCCCTCTCTCTTTCTGACTTCGATTCGACATGTCATAGGATTCTAATCGTGGTGTTGTTTATTTCTGAAAGGGATTAGTCGGGGTTGCACATTGCGCGTAACGTATTCCTTTGAAACATAGAACTCAAGGTGTACTGGCTACTGTCTCCCTTTGGTCGCGCAATATGTCTCGACAGATGACAATGCCCTTCATTGTGAAAGGTGGGACACATCTTGATGGACGCGTGTGGTGGACACAAACGGACGGATTTACGCCTGTGGCCGTAGAGGAGTGCAATACAAGGCCCATGGGAAGCAGAGGTGCCTGCCAGGGATTTCGTAGGCGTTGTGGGACGTGACGGAGAGGGAAGGATGGAACGACGTGATGGAGAGAGGGAACGCGAAGATGGGCAATTTTGCGCGTTGCAACGTGTCCTCGAAGAGCAATACACTGCAATACGTACTTTCAGTTTTCCCTTTTCTGCGATCTCTCTCCTTCCAACCTGGCTCACCGGGAGCGGTTGCTCAGTGCATCAACTGATGTCACTGCAGCGCCTCTGATCGGGAGATCCTAGGTTCGAGTCCTGATGCCGGCAGGATTTTCGACACGAGCTTTTCAGCTACGTCGAATTCAGTCGCTGTGTGGAGGAGAATTTTAGCGACCGACTGCTCTGATCGGTAGTTTTCCCTGGTTTCTCCGATCAACACCAGGTGAATGCCGGAGCAGTACCCTACCAAACGGGCCACGGACCGCGTGCGATCTGTTCTTCTTCCTTGTCCTATCCTCTCCTCTTACACACACACACTTACTCTAACATGCACTACACTACCACATATTCCGGGAGATCGGTCGGGAGCTTAGAGCTTGTCCCGACTGGGGCGGTGCCCCGTTGGTGGGAGAATCCTGGTTAGGGGGAAACCCCACTAGCCGACGGTAGGTCGGCGCCGGATCTCACCATCCAGCGGGGAAAGATCACCGCCATCTCCCGAGAAAAAAATGCACAAACGGGACTAATGACCAAAGCAGTTGACGCGCCCGGAAACACGAAAAAATCAATCAATCAATCCCACCTGACTCAGAATTATTATCTCTTCTCTTCGTATCTGCCATCGTCATTATCCGACAGAACTGTAAGGTTATCACCCTTTCTCAGTATTCCTTACTCTACATTTGCACATCATCATATCGACATCTACAGATATATCACATGTTCTCATAAATTAACTCTTCTGTACCTTCCCTTTCTTTTCTTTAAAAAGATGTTGCCTTGTTCTGTAGTCAGTTTCTTTGGGCAGCGTTCTCTCTTACCTCTTCTCTCAGAGCCCGAACGTCGTTTGGCGAGGGTCTCCGAATCGCCCGCTCACTGCGTTGCGAGCGGGATGGCAATTGGGAGGCGTATGGCGCTTATTAGTCTGCACCGACAGCTCGTAATCGCGTATCAACGCACTTAACGAGCGGCTTAATCGCGCGCGCCCGCCTGCAGAGGCGCTTTCAGATTGGCTTCCCTTTGCGTTCTTCGCCTTTGTCTCGCTCGCTTTAAATCGATTGCTTGATTGTATTTATGATGAAACACTGTTACGGAGTGCGAATTCTCTAGAGAGTCTGTAAGACGTAAATACACTCTGTCTTTACTGAGTTGTTTTTTGAGAGCTACGCTTTGCTGGCTTGGATACAACCTAGAGGAAATTAGCATTAAGCCTTTGTGTAAAAAACAAATTAGGTATCATTTTCATTGCACTAAAAAATTAAGACGAAAAATATAAATGCTCTTTATTGTAGTGGCACGAAATAAAAGCAGAATAAGTGAAGAAAAGACTACACAAAAAATAATTTAAGGGAACAGAACAGAGTACAAGGTAAACTGTGAAGTAAGAGAGGTGCTATAAATCTGACTGTTTTCAGATTGTTTTATTATGTTAAAATATTTTATTATTGTATGCTCTATCTTTTATTTATTTTTCCCTTCTTTGATTAGTCATCACAAAATTACTTTTCTTCACAAGTAATATAGTTTTGTAATTCTCAACCCCAGGAAGTGGTGATATAATACACTATATCTCTTTATTTCCTTATTTTTTATATTTTTCTTTAAAACACCCTTTCGTTTCTACAGAAACACTTCTTCTTCTTCTTCTTCTTCTTCTTCTTTTTCTTCATGAATTCTCAACGATGAATGAAAAATTAAACGTCTGAAACTCTATATACAATTCAATCAATTAATATCACACAAATGCAATTAATACATTCGTCAATAGTATTAATTAATTAATTCCGGACCATTGCAACATGATTAATTTACGAACACATCCAGAAACGACCACTAGGCATGTCATCATACAACTCCATTGATAATGCCACAGGATTACATAATGGTAATAATTAAGCTACTCTTCACCGTTTCAGAGTATGGAGTGAGCATTATTTTTTTTTCAGAGACGAAATTAGCGGTACGTGACTTAGAATTATTGAACTTAAAGAGTTGCATCGCTATCCACATACTATGATCGCAATTATGATGGGGGATCGAATCTCGGCTCCAGAGGGATAAGGAGAGCAATTGAAACGCTACTCAAAGGATCGTCACAAACCAAAAAGCTTTCGTACTTCTTCCATCATTAACGAGCGATCAGGCTTTATAACCTAACGTCTCCATCAAGGGTGAATACGCGGATGACACATTTCATTTCGAGATTAACTTGGCTGTCCGGGAGACGCCGCGCCCAGGGTCTGCATGACGCCTGGAAACATCTTTTTCACCTGACCGAGACCCGGCACGGGGCCCCCTGCTCCATGCCGTCCGATCACGCGCGGTGCGTCTCCCCCACCCCGCCCGGGGAGCCCTTTCCCTGACTGGCCGTTGCACTCTCTCCGCAATGGCTGATCATCCGGCCTATCAGCGGACGGAGAGAAACTTCATATAAACCCGTGCGCAGCCCATCTCCGCGCAGTACTACGCCCTGAGGAAGGTCGCAGAATGGCGACCGAAACGTTGGCACCTGTGCCCTGGACGCGGCGTCTCCCGAATAGCCAAGTTAATCATGATTCCGGCCGCGGAAGCCTACGCTCTCACATTTCATTTCCCTTGTAGTAAAGGTTTTAAGAACATAAAGGGACACAACAGCAGCAAGCTTGAGGCAAACCCGAAAGAAGCGAGGGAGGCCTGCGGGAAAACAACGGAAAGCCCATCGCGCGTGGTGATGGTGGAAGACGGTGGGGGGGGGGGAGGAACACAGGACGCAGGCGCCTGCGCGGCAACGGGTCGGCAAAACAAGCGCACAGCGGCGGCGGCATGAACAAAGGAACAACGTCGCACCCTTGTCCCGACCCTCCTCTGCGGCGCGCACGGCGACGTGGCGACTGCTACACCGTCTTCTCTCTTCCACGCCTGCCCCTTGCCACTGCCCCACTGGGATACAGACCCGTCTCTTACCAACCACGCCCTTCCTACTTCCCGCCCAACTCCACAACCCACCCCGGCTCCCATATCGTTCCATACATCACTCCAAAACACCTCTAGATGCCAATTTCCTTCTGTGCAAACCTCCTTCTATGATTTTCCGCCTCGCCACCTGTCACCTTAACCCCCGTCCTTTTCTTATACACCCATACGATCTACCTCTACTCGCCGAAAATCCCGTTTATTCTCTCTCGCAGCCGCTCCACTTTTCTACCATGTTGCTCTTTTCTATCTTCTCGTTTTCTGCTTCTCTCTCACCAGCCACCAGCCACCAGCCACATTCATCCATCCTTCCTCCGTCGTGCAATCTGCCCACACCCGTCCTTCTCCTTTACGCATACAACTTCCCATCTCTCTCTCTCTCTCTCTCTCTCTCTCTCTCTCTCTCTCTGCCTGCTTCCACTTGTCATCCCTCTCGCTTCAACCACTACCTCCTACTTCTCCAACCATCCCTACCAACGGCTCATTTATCTTACCTTATCTTTACCTCTCTCTCAGCTCGCTCCTCTTCACCCCTGCACCTGCCGCTTTAATCGCTACGAAACTTCTTCCCTTTGCAACTTCCCTGACGCCCCCTTATTCCTACTTTCCCCGCCTACCACCTGACTCCAAGATACCTGCCTTCCTCCAGCTCTGTAATCACCTTTTGTTGCCCCCTTCTCCCTTTCATCCAACTAACGTACCGTCCAGCCACCCTTCATCGTCACAGCTCCAAACTTCTCGCTGTTTTACCCACTTCTCTCACCAGATTCTCCTTTGCCACAATCCAAACCCACGCCACCAACACAATGTCCTGTCAACACAGTCATTCCAACGGCCCTTCTATCTCACTCTCCATCCTTCCAACTCCCCATCCTTCCAACTCCCCATCCTTCCAACTCCCCATCCTTCCAACTCCCCATCCTTCCAACTCCCCATCCTTGCAACTCCCCATCCTTGCAACTCCCCATCCTTGCAACTCCCCATCCTTGCAACTCCCCATCCTTGCAACTCCCCATCCTTGCAACTCCCCATTCTTCCAATTCCCCATCTTTCTTACACCCCGAACTTCAAATCACACTCCCCTCCAGCACCCCGCTCGTCCTGAATCGCCGCCTGCTAGAACACGTCTTTCCTGACTGCCATATCCCTGGGCACCTGTGATTCGTCGCCTTCAACTCCGTCTGATTGCCCTCCTATCTTTCGTCGCTTTTGCCACACACATTACTTTCCTCTTCACCTCTTCGCCTCACCATTCCGCATCCTCATCGCTGTGCCATTACTATCCACGCTCTACCGCGCCGATCCAGATCCTCCCAAATTTCACTTCGCCTCCCGTTCCAAATTCCTTCGCAGCCTGTTTCTCATTCTCTGCCTCAGCTCCTCCTCCGCCTCCGTCCGTCTTCTTGTGCCCGCTCCGCGCACGGCACCTTGAAATATGTCGGTGGGGAATTGCTTCTGCGCGCGGGAGGGCGGATCTAAGAAAATCACCCCCGCAGTCCCTCCAAAAGCGCCCAGGACCTGCCCTGCCCCGCCCCGCTCCGTCCCACCCCGCTCTCACCTCGCCTCCGTCCCGCCCCGCCCCCACCCCACCTCCGTCCCGTCCCGTCCTCACCCCGCCTCCGTCCCATCCCACCCTCACCCCGGCTCCGTCCCGCCCCGCCCCGCCCTCACCCCCCCTCCGTCCCGCCCTGCCCTCACCCCGCCTCCGCCCCACCCAGCTCCGTCCCACCCTGTTCCAACCCCCCGCCCCGCCCCTCCCTTTCCAGCCCCGCCCGGGGAATGCCGTCCGCGTGAATTGCTTTGGCGGAAAATTACACCTGCGATTTCTCTTTCCTTTGCTCGCCTGCTCCGGATCAGAGGGCGTACGCAGCGGGAAGCCCTTGATCGATATTCAGATTTCTTTTGCTCGTTGCGTGGTCTCCGTGTGCTCATCAAAGGGTAGCGAGGCAAATGGAGAAGAAAAGATCCGGATGGAGGTTGATGATGGGTCGAGATTGGTGTAAAAGATAAACGGTTTTGTTTACAATTCAAACTTATGTGGACACACGATGAAGGAATGAAAATGGCGTGGTATGTTTGCTTTTCAGATGGGCATATTCAGTAATTCATATCACACAATTATCATTGATTTTACGAACTTTTTGAAAGGAAAATTATTTCAAAACTTCAGACTTCTTTATCTTTTAATTTATATTTTATAATGATTTCTCAATTCTTATGTGAAACACATATTGCAAAAATATCATCTCTCCAAACTGTAATATTGATCATTTCATATCATACTGTGAAATGTTTTTTAGGCGTTAGCTGCCTTAAAGTAGACCCAGCTTTTGTCAATATTAGTCATATTCTTCAAAACCAAAAGCGTCAATTTCGTCTTTTTATGCTGTGTAAATTTCTATTAATTGAATTTCTATTTTATATTTTGTGACAAAAAATACGGAACAAATATGAAATTGGATATTTGTATGTGTTTTTAAATGGAACCTCTCAAGTTTTCGGCTAAATCATTAGCAAACTGTGAACAAGATAATTCCTGAATTTTAAATTTCTTCAATATTAATTTTACATTCGCTTAGCACTTTGAATCGTTTTAAGAATTATTAACCAGCCTAATTAACATGCATTTCATTACCATTCGAGTTTTGGTGTACTATGGAACATCATTAGGGAATTTTGTGAATGTTGGGGATACTAATGCCTTTTTGGTGAAATATGGAGAGCACTCTCCGATTCGTGTATCAACTTTTCAAATGTACGTAGAGAATTGAGCTTTGCATTATGAAAAGTTCCACGAAAGCAGAACATCAATCGTGGGAGGGTTTTGTTAATATTTGGTTGTGGTAGAAAGCCGAATCCGAAAATGTTTTGCATGTTTTGTCCCGTTAATTACCGTAGCTGTCAAAAACATGAATATGGTCAAGTTAAATGAAATTCCGCAGAATTTTCTCTTCAAAGAGAAAGCATTTATTGTTCTCGATAACATTCATTTATATTCTGGGACAACGTGATAGTCTCTGCACTCGTGATACATCAGAGACTTGTTCATTTCCGAAGGCTATTGTTTTAAAAAAGCTATCTCAAACACATTTTAACGTCATTGTCAATTAGGACAAATTACTTTTACAAGGCACAAAGAGTTTTGACATTGGCGCGAAACAATGTTTTAATGAACCGTAGGATAGTTTATTACAGTTGTTTTAAAAATATGTAACTTTTAATTGGTATTTTAAAGATACAAATTTCAAGCTATTTATACTCTCGTTAACAACTTCTATTATGATATGTAAATAAATATGTAATAAATCAAAAATAAAAATAGTCTTTAGTTTAAAGTTATAAGACTGGCGCACAGTAAATTATTATTTGCTACCTTCGTCGTCTTCTTTTTTCCTTTCTTGCATGATAATTTTCAATGGTCACTGAAATAAATGCTCACTTACATTCAATTACTTTAGCCTGTGATTAGTAACTTGAAGTAAGTTAGCAATCACAAACAGTACGCCATACACGGTACATGAATTAAGTTAATCTAGTACGTATAGAAAATTATGCGTTTATACCGTGATAAAACCGAAACAGCGTTTTCCTAACCGCTAATTTATTTGTCATGCTGCTTTTTGTACATTTTCTTACGAGAATATAAACATGTATTCTCCCATTTAATAGTAATCGTAGATTTCAACTTCTGTAATAAAGAGGACCTATAAATTCCAATGTAATGTAAACTGAAATGTTGGTAGCCCTGCAACGTGCCGACGCCGAGAGGAATCGCGAGCTCTACGAGCGACGGCAGCGCCCCCGGCGGAAGGCAAATGAACTCTGCGGCGGCAAAAACGCTCTTAATTCCTCTTAAGACACCAAGCTCGCAAACGCCTCTCCTTCTCCTCTTCCTTCGCCGCCGCCGCCGCCGCCGCCGCCGCCGCCGCCGCCGCCGCCGCCGCCGCCGCCGCCGCCGCCGCCGCCGCCGCCGCCGCCGCCACCGCCACCGCCACCGCCGTCCCCCGCCGTCGCCCCCGCCGCCGCTACCGCCCCGCCCCTGCCCCCACTCCCCACCACCGCTCCCTTGCCCTCGCTGCCACCGCCGCCGCCACAGCCGCCCCCTTGCAACCGCCGCCGCCGGGCACTGCCCTGCCTCCCCTGCCCCCCTGCCCCCACCACCTGCTCCTCCCCTGCCCCCTGCCACCGTCGCCGCCACCGTCCCCGCCACCGCCACTGCCCCCTGTCCCCGCTAACACCGCCCCGCCACCGCCACCGCCACCCCTGCCAGCTGCTGCCCCTGCTCCCCAGCCCCCGCCCCGCCCCCGCCCCCGCCCCCGTCCCCGTCCCCGCCACCGCCACCGCCACCGCCACCACTACCGCTGCCGTCCCCACCGCCAGCCCTCCCTGTTAGTGCTCCACTGTCGCATTCCACACTCCTTCCGTTCGCCCGGTTCCTCCCCGCTTTGGATGTGTCTACCATCACTACCAACATCACTTCCCCAATTCATTTTCCGTCACCTCGGCCTGCACCACCACTGAACTTGCCGTCGCCTTCGCCGTCAAACTCAACCTCTCTCCTTTGTTCTCTCTCCAGCCACCTCTTTCCCCTCTCCATCCAACACCCGCCTCCGCCACCACCAACACCAAACGCCCCGCTCCGCCCCCGGAACCCACATTTCGCCGCGGGCTTTTTTCTGACCGTCCGGAGAGCGCGCGGAGACGAGATAAGGACCGTTGTTTGTGTCACAATTTTCACTTTCTGCCTTAATGAGATTCCTAACAAGCCCTCGCCGTCCGACCCGCGAATTCGCGATGTCTCCGCGAGGTTTAATGAGCCCGGAACTCAGCCGCCGAGCGCGGCCCACGGCCTGCGCGCAGGCGCCGACCGGCAGCGAAAGGCCCGTTCGCATAAGGCACCGCATTCAGAACATCCCCTTCCAACGCGTAGGGCGTTCTGTGCGTTTCCTAGAAATCCTTCTCCGTGGAGTTCCTCAAAACCTGCAAACAAGCTTCTGCGTATGTTCAACATTCCATTGTGAAAAGATCATTTACAAAATTAGTATTAAACTTTTCACACTGTATACTTACAGATTCAAAAAAGCATTTGGTATAATAGAAAAATTAAAACAATGGTTGTATATGGAAATAAATTGATAATAAATAAAGTACTAACAAAAAATTTCTGTAAAAATATTCGGAAAATAAAAGTGAAAATTCGTATTTGGTATAATAGCACTACCCAAATGAATTTGAAGAAAGTCTTCAATTCTTCCTTAATTAAGGTTTATTCTTAATATAGGAATAAATAATAATCTTATAATACCTTAAGTAAGGTATATTGTTTAAAGAACAAATCTTGCATGCTGCAGTCTCAAGAAAAACTTCTTCCTTCTTCAAAATCCTCACAAAAACTACTTCCTTCTTCAATATCCTCACAAAAACTTCTTTCTTCTTCAAAATTCTTACCAAAAAAATTCCCTTCTCTGCGGAATACAAACTATTTAGAAAATCGGTTATAAAATGTAATAAATTTCATAATCCCAAACATTACACAACAAAAGGGTGAAGAAAGAAAAGTTTATGCAACCAGAATCGAAGTGCACTGGAAAAGCAGAAACGCTCGAGTAACGCTAATGTTCTACGCTACTCACACTTATCCAGCTTTTCAAATTGGAAATTAATTCGAATGATGGTTCGTTGACCAGTTTTAAACGAAGCCTGAAAGCCTTTCACAGGTCAATTAAGATATGAATACAGGGTGTGTTAAGAGAAAAAATAGAATTTATATAATACTTTTACAATATAATTATCACAAAAAGATTTGAAAACGTTACGCACTCTCAGCATCGGGAAGGCCTTCACTGTTCATAGGAATGAATTATAACATCTTACTGTTAACTAACATGTGCACTAGTACACAAGTACAATTTAATGCATTATTTACGAGATGAAAAATTGTGTGTGCCTGGGAATGAATCATTTTTTCGTAGTTTGCGATTGAGTCGAATATCCTTTTTATCCTTCTCATTGTTCCCTTTTCTCGTTTTCCTTCTCCTCCGTCTTCCTCCTCTTCTTCAATCTGGCTCATTCTCCGTACTCCTCCCTCCTCCTCTCCCCTCCGTCCTTCACTCTCGTTCTCCGATCTTTCCTCTTCTCCTATCTTCTTTTGTCATCTTCCCTCTCGTCCTCCTTTGGCCTCTATCCTATTTCGTGATCCCTCCTCCACTGTCTTCCTCCTTCCTCCGACCTCGTACATTTTCCACCATGTTGCTCCTTCTTCCGGACTCCTTCATCATCCACCGTCCTCCTCGCTCCTCATCCGTTCTCCTCTCGCCACCTCCTTTCATCTCCATCCTCCCTTTCCGTTTCACTCTGTCAAGGAAAGATCCTTTATCCTGTCCGTTCTTTTCCAAGTCTCCATTCTCTTTCTTTTTTCATCATTCTCCTCACCCACCTGCTTCGTCATTGATCATTACCCTCGTCGCACTCCATCTCCATCAATCATTCTTTTCTGCACTTACTATCATCCATTCTTTTCCTCCTCTCCTTTACCATCTTTTAATATATTCCTCTCCATCCTCTTCATGTTTCCCTTTTTTCATCTCGTCCTTGTCCATTTGGCATGTGCTACTCTCAACTCCTCATTTTTCCCCACCTTCTCCTTCACCTATCGTCTCTCTCATCCATTGCTTTTTCTATACCTCTTTATTTGCTATCCGTTCTCCTCTACCGACTTCACTCAATTCTGACTCTATCCTGCTTCTCTCCAGTTTATTTATATCCTTTTCCTCCTTTTAAACCTGTTCTTTTCATATCCTTCCTACACTTTCTCCTCTTTATCCTGTTCATCATTCTCGTCATTCTGATCTTCCTCCATTTCACCCTTCTCTTCCTTTTCTTCATCACATTCTTCCTTCTCCTCATCCTGTGCTTCCTCGCCCTCTTCCTGTTCTTCCTTTTCCTCCGAGACTGCCAACAACACCGCGAGTCCGCTTTCTCGGCCATCTCCGCTCCCCTCGCGCTGGCTCATTCCCGGCGCTATTGTCACCCCCTCGCCTTCCCCCTTTGGCAGTTTCTGCGCTCGTCGCTGACGCTGTTATCGCCCCGACTGACGATGCCCTTCCGTCACCGCCCCCGCCCCCGCCCCCGCCCCCGCCCCCGCCCTCGCGCCGCCGCCATCGGCCTTGAAGGCGAAAATGGCGCCGGCGCCGGGAACGGTGGAAACGCCATCCACCATCACGTTGTCCCCCGTGCCGTAACCTGATCGTTTAGGAGCGTCACAAATTCACCATGACAGGTCGTAATTCACGACCATGGTGTATTTTGTTAGTTTTTTCATACTATAGATAACATTATTATTTCAATTACAAATATTCAAAATTAAAAAAAACTATTTCTCTGCTCTCTTTATTACCAATATATTTGAGCGCATTTTCTCATATTTACGATATAAATAGTTCTGTTCAGTGATCTCGATGTAGGGCATTGTTGCCTAGAAGATTTTGCGCGCTGAAATCAGTGATTTCTATCTATTGTCTAACTGTCAGTGTGATTATTGTAGATGTTTGAATAGCTTTTGCTATGTGTTCCCAACGACCAGCTGAGAGATATTTTACTAAAAATCCTCCAAACGAAACAAGCCGAAAAGTGAGAGTTTGTAGACTAGAAACGTAATCTTCTAGCGTACTTTGTCCGACAATTACTTTGTCTGGTAATTAGATATACGAAATCAAGACAGAATAATTTTTGCCTGGCAGACTGTGAGAAAAGTTTCAGTCAAGACCGCGTCATGTTGAACGAATTATGTCGTTTCCCCTCCCTAGGAATTAAACCTTCACATAACTGAGCTGTTATAAGTATTATTCCTGGTCCGTTACCAGTACAGGAGCCCCCATCTCGATCAGTGTTTTCGTCCATTTTGCCTGAATGTTTGAGCAATTTTAAAGGTGACTCCTTGTTTTGTTTCTGAATATAAATTTAGCTTGATTGTCAGTGTATGATTTCTTAACCTCAAGGGGGAATATCATTATTCAAATAATTGTTCTCCGTGTTATTGCGGCCATAAATCGACTCCTTCACGTAGGAGAGAGAAAAAATTGCAAAAATATGTCGCTGATTTACATTTGCAAATACGAGCGAATATTTTCATATCGTTTCTTGCCAGAAACACTTGTTGCTGTTTTCACTATTCGATTTGATATAGTGTATCAGTTAGTGTAGAAATCCTAGAACTCTCAAACATGCACTTCTCCCTTTGGTACATCTCAGAGTTTTTAACTCTTTCTTTTACATAAAATAAAAATCGCACTGTCACCCTGTGCAGTGGCACTAGGGACGCTGTTATGGGTAGGTCTTATCGAAAAGAAGTTTCTCTGTACCAGAACTCTAAAACGGAGACACAGTCTAGTTTTTGTTTCATTTTGTGCTTTCACTTTTCGAAAAATGAAAGCGATATGACTGTGGAAAGAACCATTGCAAATACCGCGAGCGGTAGCTCAGTGCATCAACTGATGTCACTGCAGCGCATCTCACCGGGAGGTCATAGGTTCGAGTCCTGACGGCGACAGGATTTTCGACACTCGCTCTTCCGCTACGTCGAATTCGGTGGCTGTCTGGAGGAGAATTCAAGCGGCCGGTTGCTCTGATCGGTAGTTTTCTGTGGTTTCTCCGATCAACACCAGGCGAATGCCGGAGCAGTACCCTACCAAACGGGCCACGGACCGCGCGCGATCTTTCCTTCCTCTTCCTTGTCCTATCCTCTTACATACACACTTACACTAACATGCACTACACTACCACATATTCCGGGAGTCCGTTCGGGAGCTGAGAGCTTGTCCCGGCTGGGGCGGTGCTCCGCCAGTGGGAGAGTCCTGGTTAGGGGGAAACCCCACTAGCCGACGGTAGGTCGGCGCCGGATCTCGCCATCCAGCGGGGGAAGATCACCGTCATCTCCCGAGAAAAAACATGCGCTACACTCACGGGACTAATGACCAAAGCAGTTGACCCGCCCGAAAACACGATCAATCAATCAATCAAACCATCGCAAGTGCGCTACAAATTCCTTTAATCCACTCCAGACAGCAATGCATGAAACCAATGATCGAAGGTTCGAATCTCGCGCAATGCATGTGTATTTTTTGGAGCTATGATATACGAATTCTTTTTTTCTCTAATACTAAACGTTTTGACGATTATGCTTTCACATCCAAGCTCATGTGACACTTTTAAACGTATATTATGATTCAATCATTACAATAAATACAAATAAGGTCCCCCTACATACATTAAAAAATTAGAACTTACATAAGAGTACTAGTTGATACGGCAATGTGTGACACTTTTAAACGTATATTATGATTCAATTATTACAATAAATACAAATAAGGTTCCCCTACTTACATTACAAAATTAGAACTTACATAAGAGTACTAGTTGATACGGCAATGTGTTGCTATTGCAGTTTATTACACATCACGCACTACTGGTCACGTGATTGTTAATCACGTTTTACGCTACACTCTGCAAACATGCAAATATATAAGAGACTTTCTCGCAAGTATGTGTTTGTTCTATGTCCTGGTTTGAACATAGTTGTCAACTATTCTATTGTTAAAATGTTATACCTGAAATTTGGTCGTGCGATCCCTACGACACTTCCTTGGAGAATTTTGATTTACTTGTTACAGATTCAAAAAAAAAAAAAAAAATTCCGGACAATATTTCACAATCGCATGGGCTGAATACTTGTATGCTGTGAAGACTCACTTAATCTTTGACTGTGCGGCAGGTTGCAAAAAATTCAGGAGCGCTTGAGTCGCATAAACAAATAAACCATCGTCAACTACGCCCCCACGTGTCCAATTTAATGCAAACCACTCTTTAAACACTCCTATTTCGAATAATAAAAAAGTGTGAAAATTTCAGCGAAATAGATCGAGAAATTTTTGCGTCCGTAGGGGACATACATACGCACACTCCCATATACCACTATATATATATATATATATATATATATATATATATATATATATATAGAGAGAGAGAGAGAGAGAGAGAGAGAGAGGGGGGGGGATTGGAAGAGACATTATTCGAAAACATATTTCTGCCACTATTCACTCTCTAACTCTCTAGAGCAGGGGTGTCCAACTTGCAAGGTCTCAAGGGCCACAACCAAAACCTTAAACACGGTTGCGAGCCATATTTTCATTACCCCAACGTCACTGACTTCACCATGTTGTTGAATTCGGCAGTTTGCCCGGCAGCTCTGAAAGGTGGAGAAGACAGGGAATGGAGCAATGCCTGATATGTAGCCGTACCATGCTTGACACAATGAAACACATTGGGATGGTCTCAAATTTATAAATTTACCACGAAAAACATCCTTAAATCTAAACATGCTATTTTGACATTCAAGTGGTGTAAACCCCGGCACGACCTCATGCGCTAGGCACACAATTTTCTCGCCGGACATAGATGCAAGGAAATTCACTTTTGACTATCATTTCGCGAGTCTAGACCATCTGAAAAAAAATTATATATAATTTTATGTAACAAACTTACAATTTAAAATATTCGTGTAGTGAATTCTGCTATAAGATTTACATTACCCTAAATTAGTTTCAGACTTTTCTAAAAAACGTGTTAATGACATAATATACATATAAACATATCTTTCCTGGAATACGTATGCTAGTGAAATATCAGTATAATCTGATATCATACAACAACAAAAAAGCAGATTTTTTAGGAACTGATTGTTATTTTTAGAATGTGTAGATTGTAAATACGACCCCAACACACAAGGTGGTGCTTTAAAATAAACAATCCTAGTATTTCAGTTCCCGACTGTATCACCAAAGCATTTTCATTTCATTTACCATGTTTTAATCTCCCTTCATTTTCGGGTCTATTGGGAACCGTGAACTCTCGTAAATTGTGATGTGGAGCATGGTTTTCATAACTTGTCAATTACCCCTGTATTTGTCCCGGATACTTTCCAAATATTAACATATGTGCAGCAACACAATGCGTCTGTAGAGATACGAAAAGTATTGTTGTATTTACACGAGTGACAACCTATTAAAGTATTAAAAATTAATTAGGAAATTAGTAAACACAAATATATCCCAAAACTGTACGATAAAATATAGTACAGTTTATTTTTAATTGATAGGTGGCATTAGATTTCATTGGGTGACATTGTTCATGCTTTCATTTTTATATTTGGAATAATTGAAATTTTGTGCAAGGATTGTTGTCAGCATTTCATTGCTTATTTAGAAAAAAAGTTAGTTAAATTGAAATTATGATAGTGTTTAAATGTTCAGCTGTACTTCGTATGAAATTTCATTCTATTAATAAAATTTACGTTCTTCAAAAACTGAGGAAAATGATGTAGGAAACGTTTAATTATCACTATAAAAAAATTAAAAGGATATAAATAATTCGTGAAGTGTGAAATTTGCTTATTGATCAGATTTGAATTCATCACATTGATTGCAAGCCCGCATACACAACGTTGCCCTTCTTTTAATTTGATATCCTGCACCTTGACATTTATAGTTTTACATTCAACAGAACCTCGACGGAAAGTATCAAGTTATTGAGAGAACAAAACACTTAAGCCCGCAAACCTAATGTTTTTCCTTTGAGTATCAGTTTTCGACAACCATCGATTCGATATTGCTTTGTTTTAATTGAAGTATTCTGCTGTCGATTTCAACAAAAGAACTGAGTTGTCACTTGTTATTTCAAGGAAGGTATGCAAACAAAACCCACACCATGCGACACAATCGACATTTTGTATTAGGGGTCAGTATGTCGATTTGAAGAAATCTATTTCCGTCGCGATCTCCTCCGAGAACAAAGCTGCCGTTGTGAATTGTGATACCGTGCCATTCCGCAGATCGGGAGGGGACGTGGAGGGGAAGGGGCGGGGTCTGGACTGCGCGCACGAGGTCCCTGAAACTGCAAACGTCCGCACGTTCCCCAGACACACTCGTAAACATTCGCGGCGCGATAAACGACAGGACGCGCTGTGCGACTTTCCTCGTTGTAATAGGACAAAAATAAAATCTTTGTATGGAAAAACAATATTATCCGAGTTGACTCATTCTTGGCCTAAAATGAATGGTCTAGTTCCAAACAAATTATCATTTTTTTCTGGAATTCGAGTTATTGGCACTACGGCAATTTTTGCATTGAAAATTTTGCACGTAATATTCTAGAATTCCAAAACCTTGTCGAAACCTTTGAGTTAAAAGTCGAAATCAAAATCAAACCCAGAAATTTCAAATAGATGGCAATTTCTATCTTCACAATTTTCTCAAACATGAATTAAGCTGCGATGTCTCCGTCACAACTTAGTTGCAGCTGCAGCGTCAGTTCCGACAGTGGCGAAATTTCCACACTAGTCTCACTATTCTCCGATATTCAACTACTGTTTCTCCAATCAATACTGGGTGAATGCCAGGAATGTACCTCAATATTCCACACACGCGCTTTATCTTTCCTGCCCCATTCTTGTATCCCCTTCTCCAACACTTAAACATGCACGTAATACACGGACAAATACGCAGGGAGAACAGTCTGAAGCTTAGAGCTTGTTCCTACTAGAACCGTGGCCTACTGGGGAATGTTCCTGGAGGAGATAAAACCCTCCAAGCCAACATTTTGTTCAGCGTCAGATCTCACATTCTAGAGGGAAATAATCACACATGCTACTCTTAGGAGACAAATAACTTATATAGTTGACGCTCCAGGAGACAATAGTTTTCATACATGCAGTTTGACTATTATTGTGTACATTGATAAAATAAATTGCATGTAAAAATATTGTAAATATCATATAACTTATGAAAGAGATTCTAGTGTTCTGAAATAATTAAATATGAACGATCAATGACGTTCAGTTAGATTGAGAAAACTGAAATTGGGTTACCATTCATAACGTTAACTGAATATTTGCTTACCTTTCATAACGTCACAATCAGCAAGTATCACTATTCTGTTATATCAGAAGCCAGTTGTGTTGTATATATTTTTAACCCAATAATGCCCAAATGTAACATTATGTATCCAAATAATCGTTGAAACTACTAATAAGTTGTCGAAAATGAAGGAAAAGTGTCGAAATGACTTCCGGACTCCCTATAAACACTAGGAAAACTGAAACAGTTTACCCTCAAACATTGAAACAAGAGTGCATTGCATATGAGCAATCGACGTTACTTATTTTGCAGGGCCACGCTAACTGCACAGCACAATTTTCTAACTGGCATTTATGACAAAACTATGCTCTGATATGTTCAAACTATTTTTTTTAATTTGCATCATATTAAAACGGTTTTTGTATAAAACATACGAACAAAACGATACCATTTGCTTATCATTATTATGTATATCTAACTTTCAAAAAGCACTTGTAAAATATCTTCAATGACGGATAGAAACTTGACATTCTGACTTGTGTCAACGAATTCTGTTTAGCCGAAACTTTCAGAAGTATACTGAAGTAGCTCGTCAGCCCGTCGATCACCAAATTTCTAATTCACGTGGTAAAGAATAAAGAGTATGGATAAATGAGTTTTGGGTGCTATGCGTTTTCGATGCTTCCGCATCTGCAGAGGTAGTCGTACACGGCCGAGCGCTGCGTGCTGTAGGGCCCTCGCCGTCCCCGCGCGCCTGCTCTTCGTCCGCCCGAGGCAGGGGGCCGCGTTGCACCGCGCGGGGCGCCGGCGGGGGCGCGGGCGGGGGAGCGGGCAAGGAGCGGGCGCGGGCGGGGGCGCGGGTGGGGGCGCGGGTGGGGGCGCGGGCGGGGCGCGGGCGGGGGCGCGGGCGGGGCGCGGGCGGGGGCGCGGGCGGGGGCGCGGGCGGGGGCGGGGGCGCAGGGGGTTTTGCTTGGCGGCGCCCGTGTTTTGAATGGGTCGCGGCTGCGCGCGCGTTGTCCTCGATTCGGAGAAGACGCACGGCAGCGCGCCCGCCCCCCTCACCCGCCCAGCGCGCGGCGCGGGTATTCCGGGACGCGCGCGTGCGTTGTCTGAGCGTAGCGACTGCCTTGCCTTGCCCGCCCGCCTCTCTCCGCCCCTTCCCGGCTGCCCTCCCCCCCCCCCCCCCCCCCCCCCCCGACCGGCCGGCCGGCCCGGCCCGGCCGGCCGGCGCCGACCACCGCCCGCCCGCCCGCCCGCCCGTCCGTCCGACTGCCTGCCCGCCCGCCCGCCCGACTGCCTGCCCGCCCGCCCGACTGCCTGCCCGCCCGCCCGACTGCCTGCCCGCCCGCCCGACTGTCTGCCTGCCCGCCCGACTACCTGCCCGCCCGACCGCCTGCCAGCCCGACCGCCTGCCCGCCCGACCGCCTGCCTGCCCGACCGCCTGCCTGCCCGCCCGCCCGCCCGCCCGCCCGCCCGCCCGCCCGACCGACCGACCGACCGACCGACCGACCGACCGACCGACCGACCGACCGACCGACCGACCTACCGACCGACGAAATCGTATACAAGTATCATATAGTCTCACAAAAAATTACTCTGCGTGACTATATGTTTAGTTTAATTGTTTTTACACGACTTTTCGAATGGTGCTAAATAAACATCACACAGAGCGATATCTCCACAGATTTTTTTCTTCACATACAAAACTATTAAATCATTGAGGTCCCAGTGGGAGTATTCTCGCTCTCCTGTAAGGCGTAGTACTAAGCTTGCTAGGTTACAGTTCATTTACAATCTTGTAAAGCGCTTACTTCGGTATTTAAGAAAATACAATTATTTAAAAAATGTAATTTGAAAACTTTTAAACACATTGTTACATTAGATTACAACAGTTACTGTTCTTAAATTTGTATGACTGTTAATTACTAATTTACAGTAATTGAAAATCACAATATATTGTTGCAATAAGAAATATACAATACAAAATTATTATACGTTTACGGTATTTTGAGTATTTCAATATTTTAAATACGTATATGAAGTCCTAATATATTTTGTGTATTATTTAAATACTTATTTATAAAGTATTTTTGCGAAGTATTTAAATACCAAATGTAAAGTAATTTACCCAACCCTGCATATAATACATCATTAACAAAGGATAAGACCAAGACAGGTCCGGGACTCATAGTATGCGATCTCCCTTTAAGGTCTAGTGAGTTTCATTTTATAAAGTTTAATTTAGTTATTTGACTACCAACTGAATTATCAGAAAGCACATCATGGAAGTGTATATTTGGTAGACTATACTACACTTCAGCGCAATTAACTTCTCTTCCAGTCGAACATTGTGTTATTACCTATGTACACGCGTGTACATCTACATTTCCATGCACACTATTCCTTTCTACTTGAGTTCACAGCACGACACACTCTCCTGTTCATACACAATGAGCGAGATTCGTGGAGTGGGCGAGCTGGCAGCTGAGAGCGATCGTTGAGCGCACGACCGCGGACTGTGCGCGCTTGTTGAAGCGAACAGCGCCCCATGGACGAGTCGCCTGTTTACTCTGGCCGGGCAGTGGAGCTCTGTCGATGCCCTGTCCGGGCTGCAAGTACAAGGTTGAGCGCGTCGCGAAGACTCCCGCGCAAACTTCATTACAAGGAGCTTATGCGATGGAGCGCAAACAGGGCTGAGTCGGGGTTGTGCAACTCTTCGTTCACTCAAACCGCGGCGTGAATGGCTGGTATTGAACGAATCGAAGGGAATCTGTTCCAAGGCAGAGTATCGCATTGGTGTCTGCTCTTCCAGCTTTGAGATACACAGATGTTTAATAGAAATATCTAGTAAGGTGCCAATTACGTTGCCATAACTTTAGTATTGGCAACGATTTTTGTGTAAAAGAGATAACTACACGAAACTTTTTAAAAAGTTGTTTAAAAATGTTTTTGTTCTTTAGGTAGACATCGAAATATAATTCAAGAGAATGAATAACAACAAAATTTACTAGGTTGCTACAAAAGCACCTAATATCTCGTTTTATTTGTAGTGGATTTTATTATTGCAAAGTTTTTCGTACTACTCAGACATCTCGTGAAAGACTTTCTTCGGCCAAAAAGAGTTCTTCCAGTATTTTGACAAGGGTTTGTTTAAGACACTTTTGTACGAGTATCGTACACTATTTTTTGTTGCGACTTCACGGAATCTTAAAAGTATACAAGATGTGCTCTCGTTACAAAAAATGCCCCGATTCTCAATTGAATTTCGCGATGAATTGAATTTTTCGCGATGATTTTTCGTGATGCATCGCGATGAATCTATTTAAAAAAAGTTAAAAAATATAAAATAAAGAACTTCTTCCAAAAAATTGGATTAAAGTCACTTCTAAGCGTAAAGTCATTGCACTAAATGCGATACATAGTTAAAATACGTTTTTTTATAATTATTACCATGGTTAACAGAGGTATAAAATACACAGTGATAACGATTCAAGAAAATACATAATTATTCTAGAATACTCCAATTATTATTTATTGCATATTTCAGTAGGAACTAGTGTACGTGTTTTGTGTTAAGACAGCAAATTAAAGATAGTATCCTCCATAATTTTCTAAACATAACAATACCTCGTAAAAAGAGTCGTGTAGTAAAATGTTCGTTAATAAAATTTTGAGTTTTTTGAGTACATCTGGGCGTTGAGTTAGAACTGATGCTTCCAGCTGTCAGATGCTTCCAGCATTGGGGAATCTTTGCACTAGGCACGGGCTAGTCAACCAATCCTTCACGATGTTCGAGATTAACCGAGATATAATGATATGATAATTGACGTCATTTGACGATGAAAAAAATAGTACACTAGCATGGTGTTGGTGTGTAAAAAACTAATAACACTCTGCCGAGTTTCATGCGTAGGTGTACACGCTACCTTCATAAGACTTAATTCTCTTGGGTGACGAGGACGCGGTCGCAACTAAAACTCAAAATTTGCCGATTTTTAACGGTAGTTTCCAGACAGCTATATTCTCTTAGGATAATTTTCTACATTCAAGATGGCAGCATTGTTGATTCCTGTCGTCCCGTTTTGTTTACTTCTTAGTACACGTGCCACCCTGTGCAACTTTCCATGGAATAAACTGGAAACGTGAAATAGCGGTTTATACACATGTTTTCCACAAACATATTTAAACAGACCGTATGCACCGAGAGGACTTGATAAATGGTTGTAAGTCGCCTGCGAGCAACTTTAGAGCTGTGGCGCGCCCTCAAGATGAGCGGGCGGCCCAGCGCCGGAGGGCCGCTAAGGGAGTTTCTTGGGCCTGAAGGGCGTCGCCTTATCGCAGCTGTCCCTTCGGCTGCGGAGTTTGGCGGGCGCTTTCACCGCCCACCGCCCGCCGCCCGCCGCTCACCGCCTGACGAGGGTAGCCTGACGAGGAGGCGGCGAGGGGCCAATTTGCTATCGCGATGAGCGCTGCTCTTCTCACAACTTGCGCCACTTCGACGATACCATCTTCGCGTTATTGCTGTGCCCCTGCAGCGCAACGAGGAGCAGTCCATAATGAACACCATTCGGATATCCTCCGTTCGGCGAGAGTTCTGGATTTTAAATCTCCGTTCATTATATAATCTCCGTTCGCTTTGATCATTACATTTATTTTTCTGTCTCAAGAGATTCGAAATATGTGGAAATTTGGTACCTTATTCAATTCGAATTTTAGAAAAAAGAATTGAAACGTTTCTTGCCAGACATCTATGAGCTGTGGGATTCAGTCTAGTCTGAATCAGCGGTAGACAAAACGTATTTTAAATATATTGTTGTGTTATTTTTTATTTATTTTCCCTTCGTTAAACAACTTATACATTCTTCATACTTAACTTCATATTTACCGAAGGTACACATTATTCTAGCCCTGACAAATTAATGAGCGCTTTTAATTAAGTGAATACGTTCAGTGACTGAATTTATAATTTTGTCTTTCCTAACATAGGAGCCTCGTGAGTTCACTAGATGTCGATTAAAAGAAATAGGAAATATAATAATTCGATTTAGACAAGACAATCGTAAGATGAAAATATTATGTAGTATTTGATTTCTTTTCGTCCAAACCGCCGTGTGAACACATCACTTGGATAAAAGAGCGTTAACGGATCATTAAGATTTTTAGGATAAATTCTACTTAATGTACGATGCACCATTGAATTGAAATATTTACAAGCGTCGTGGAACTTGTACAGTAAGATTGAAATTGGTATATTTCATGCGATAAACCTAAACTGAGTATGATTATTATTTATTTCCAAAAATATGTCTTTGTGCTCTTAATTTTTTTAGGAATAAAATCGAACCGTATTCAACAATACTGATTGCTTAATGAAAAAAAATTTCTGACACCCATGAAGAGAAAATGTTTGCTATTTGTCTTAGTTTCTTGTTTGCCATACTGCAATAATATCATAAATTCCAAAATAAAAATTAATCATTCGTGTGAGAACTTGAAAAAAATAATCAGGTAATTGTAATCGTCCTCGTTATTCTACGAACCATGAGGAAATTATAAAGACCAACCACCTGAAGGGCTTGACATTAAGCTGCCCAGAGAAATAACTACCAGAGTGAAAATATACTCGTTGTATAAATTATAAGATAAGCTCACGCATTTTATACTTCTCAACTATTCACCGATGACCTTAAACACGATAGTTGAAAACTAGTAGTTGCACACCATTAACCTAAAAACACTCTTCTAGCCGACCGAGAAAACGCTCGGCCTGAATAGGATATCTATCCTTAATCGCTGGTCTGGTCGTTCCTGCAAATCGCGCCGAACGGACTGTCATTGGGCTTCCGTTTGAGAGAGATTTCCATGGCTTGAAGCACCTAAGCGAATAGTAATTTTCCAGTCAATGCCGCCAACGAGAGACTGATCTTCACGGACGATCCGACACACCAACTTCCCTCCACAATTGTTATGCTGTTGCCCAGCTGCTCTGAAATTATAGAAGGTGGCTGTCACGGGAAGGTATACTATGCAGTATGGTGAAATGATTCCTATTCGTTTAGATGAATTTAATAATTTAAATTCAGAGATGTGGAGGTCGATTACATGATACATTACATGATGAATTTACTAGTGGTCGCTTTACTAGTGATCGCTTCTGCAATTTAAAGTAACTCATACTTAATGGTTACAGTTCTCTGTAGATTACTGGGAGAGGTGGTTTAGAGCATGAACTGCTGCCTCTGGCCGGTAGGATCTAGGTTCGAGTCCCCACGGTGGCATGAATTTCGACACTAGCTACATAGCTATAGGTTGATTTCAGCCGCTGTCTGGAGGAGAATTCTATTGACCGGCTGCTCTGATCGGTAGTTTTCCCTGGTTTCCCGAATGAACGCCTGGTGAATGCCGAAGCAGTACCCTAACAAACGGGTCACGGACCGCGCGCAATCTTTCCTTCCTCAGCCTTGTCTTATCCTCACCTCTTACATACACACACTACACATACATACCGGGAGACCGGTCGGGAGGTTAGAGCTTGTCCCAGCTGGAGCGGTGCCCAATTGGTGGGAGATATCTGGTTGGGGAAAACCCCGCTAGCCGACTGATTGGTCGGATCTCGCCATTCAGCGGGGAAAGATCACCACCACATCCCGAGAGCTAATCATACACTACACTTAGGGACTAATGACCTTCGCAGTTGAAGGAATCACTAATCGATCAATCAATCAATCAATCAATCAATCAAAACATTGATCTCGGCCGTCTCTGGGTTGCGAGGTCGACAGCATCCGGTACTGTGGATTGTCTTTGGGCCGGGGGGGGGGAGGGCTGGTCGCTGGAGTGCGTGCGGCGCCGCGGGCAGACAGGGGGGTGGCTGACAATCCAATGCTCCCCTACTGTTCCCGCACAGCGACCGGAACATAGTGGCGCAGGCGGAAATAACGGCGACAAATCGCGGTCAATGCGCGATCGACACGCGGGCTAAGCACGCGAACACTTATCTATCGCTGCTATAGCGAGTCCAGAGAGGGCTCCTAGGCTCGCACGCTTGTGTTGCTTTCTAGGTCTTAATTGCTGTGTTCTAGACTCGCGGTGAATGGCTCTCTCGCAACGGCATTGAACAAACTACGCGGTGGTAGCGGCTGCAAGCGACCTGTTGTAGCACAAGTCCTAGAACTAGGTGTCCGAGCGGGCTTGCGACGGAGTGGACAATGTTCGCGAGCGTTTGCTCTCGTTGTCAAGTTAGGATGAAACGTCCGTCAGCTTGGTGAAATGCTCGTGGATTCCCGAGGTCAGATTAGGCATAAATCTAGGGCATCCAGATCGGGGGTCGCCGGTGGCATCAGCAACTCAACAATCATGATCCTTCTAGCTGTATATTTAACCCTCAGTTACCGACGTGGAGTCCCTAGGACTCCTCCGACTTCGCGAAATTTCTGAAATCTGTATTTACGCTTAAAACCTCGATTCTTCTTGTACCTTTCTTTTCTACAGTGTTAAGAAACGGTTCGCAAGCTAATTGTTGCGGAATGCATTCCATGGAAATTATCAAACGTTTTTGACGCGCAGGAGACCTAGAGACTCCACGTCAGTAGCAATGTAACTTTCATTGTGTGCGCGTCGCACATTGCCAGTTAGTACTGTTTGTTCTATGGCCCCTCTGAAGGAAGTGCAATGTATAGTAAACATGACTATGCCATTGAGAGTGCGTGAATATTAATAACGATGATTTTGAAGAAAATATTGCGCAATGGGTGGAGTAAAAGGACAGAAATTGTGAGAGTGTATTTTAGAATCATAAAATTTAATGTGACTGTGACTCATCAAGCGGACAATTGTGTGTAGAATCTAGGGAAGAAGACGATAATGAAGAGGAATTTCTTGAGAATAATGAACTCAAGGAATAAATAACTGGGAATGCAAAATACTATAACAGAAAGGACAAAAATGTCTGCAAGATTTTGCTGAAACGATTCCTAAAGAAAGTAATATTAGAATTTTAGTGTTGTGGAAGTAATATTTCTGTACTTGATTTTCAGTTCTAGACTTATAGCAGTTTGCATTAATATATTTTTAATTTTTAATACATTTTGATTATAAATATAAAATCGGTTGCTTAAAAATATGCCTAATTTTACCCAACTATTCCTAATCAAATGATATTCCCTTATTAGATAACATTTACAAATATATCCAGATTAATATTTTCTTTAGTCATTATTTATCGTAAATTTCAATGCTCTTCTCTTGAAATGCATTTTAATAGTGTAATATTTTAAACAATTTCAAGAGTCTACTGGACTCAACGTTTGTACCAGCGTGAGTGAATTTCAACGTCTGCTAAGATTAAATGTTGCCCGTTTGCGGCTGGTCGCCGGGTGGGGGTGGCGTCTCGGCGACGGTGCGAACTCGCCACATGTGGCCCTCACGTGTGACGACCACAGCCTTTTGTTCGTTGGGTTGCTCCCGTTTTCCATCGAACCATAAAACGCCTTTCGGTGTCCCGGATCTACACGGTTTCCGACACTTTTGGTCTGCGAGGGTTCCCATGTTAGAATAAAAGAATTTTTCGCGTACGGGAAAATTATCCTGTGGGGGTGGTTATATTCCAGAACCACTGTTGAGCGTCTACGCATGCGCCAACTCGAACTCAAACTGAAAGTGGTAGCGGGGCCCCTAATCCGCCGGATTTAGTGAGTGACATATCTCATTCTAATGCATTATTCGGTCATGTTGTATTGGATTTGTTCTTAACTCAGATGGCTGTGTGTTTTCCTAATTCTATATTTCCATGGTGTTCCTTTTGGCGGCATTAATATGTAAATATAATTACCTATATGAAATTAATTATAATTGTTTAGTGATATAAACAATACACCTAAATTAACTCTTAAATAGATCTTCTATGAGTTGTTTTTAGATTTCACCCGATGGTGGGTCACCCTTTTTATAATAATAATAATAGTAATAATAATAATAATAATAATAATAATAATAATAATAATAATAATAATAATAATAATAATAATAATAAATTGCCTTTATTGATATGGCGAGGCTCGGGCCATCAGGCCTACTCTTCTGCCTAACCACGTCAGATGTATTCAAAGAGCAAACATGTAATATCGTATACAAATGTAAAAATATATATTAGTTGTAAGTAGTTAGTAGAAACCAAGTATAATTGAAATGCAACTTTTAACAAGATAAATTAAATGTTAAAGAAGACACAGAAATGTGGCAAATTTTGTTTGAAGAATTATAAATTCATAGACGGAAGTTAAAAACCCAGGAAGGGTCATGTCCTGCCTACGAACGAACCGGGACACATGGGAGAAACGAAGTCCAGAGTAATTTTCATTGCACTATAACTCTTCTAAAATAGACAAAGGTCTTTATAGAATCTGGTATTTCGTCCTAGATTTTATTAATAGAGTACATTTTATTTATAATATTATAAATGTATTAAAAACCACACTCTTGTTGATGCATATAGTCACTTTTCTCTCTCATGTAATGCAAAATTTCATAAGCATATAATGAATGAGTAAAGTTCAGTAATAAGTTTTTACACACTTATTACCTACAAAGTAGAAGTTACATAAGTCTATTTTCTTGCACATTCCACATTCGCGAGATGCTTTTGCGTCAAAATTTCTTGTTAGTTTCTTTTTCCTAGAATTTCTACTCCTTGTGTTTATTCTGAATGCAAATATTGTGCCATTTAGATATCAACTCTGGTGGCAATTCTGTATAAACCAATAGTGGCTACGATGCAAACTTCGTATATCTGTAATCTTTTTTTATGGCGATTCCTGGAAATTTATTTATTTATTCGTTTGGGTTTAAACCCGTGTTTTCGACTCAGGCTTCCTTGGAAGCGTGTCCCCGACGCGGGCCTGGGGACCTTATTTAAGCAGGCGCACCTCGGGGGCTGTCTCCTAAATGCGCCTGGGATTTGACTCTCCCTTTCTCCGCCAGATGTCGGTCTCAGTTAACTATATCCGAGCAGTCTGGTTGGGAGAAAGTGAGATCTCGTTAGGGCGGGATATTGTTGGAGGGTTTTTAATTTTGCCAGGCATCCGCCAGGGTTCTTTTACATGCCGCAAGAGTGACATGGTTCCTGTGAATTTTCCGCCCTTCGAAAATCCACGCACCTCGGCCGGGATCGAACGTTTACAGGCCAGTAAGCTAACCCCTCACTCACTGGGGCGCTTATTCCTGAAAATTTCAGTAATGTTTTATCCTCCTGAAAGTTGATCGTGCCAAAGTAGATTGCGTTACAAGAAATAGTTTCTGTCAAGGTCTCTGTGAGCGATTCGCATCGGCTCAGATTGATTGATTGATTGATTGACTGATTGTTAGTGATTCCGGGCGCGTCAACTATGGTTATTAGCCCCGTAAGTGTAGTGCGTGTTTTTTGCTCGGGAGGTGGCGGTGTTCTTCCTCCGCTGTATGACAAGATCTAGCGCCGACCTACCGTTGGCTAACGACCGCCGGCCTACCGTCGGCTCCAACCAGGACAAGTTCTAAGTCCCCGAGCGCTCTCCGGCATGTGTGGTAGTGTAGTGCAGGTTAGTGTGTGTGTGTGTGTGTGTATATGTGAGGGATTGGACAAAGAAGAGGTAGGAAAGATCGCGCACTGTCCGTGGCCCGTTTGTAACGGCACTGCTCCGGCATTCGCCTGGTGTTGATGGAAGAAACTACTGAAAACTACCGATTAGAGCAGCCGGCCGCTAGAATTCTCCGGTTAGCGACTGATTTCGACCTAGCTGACAAGCCAGTGTTGAAAATCATGCCGCCGTCGGGACTCGATCCTAGGACCTTCCAGCCAGCTGCACTGCAGTAACACTGAGCCACCTCTCCCGGTCTGATCGGCTCTGCTCGTAATCGCGGGTTCAACATGGGAGGTCGTGCAGAACCTTCGCGCTCCCCGAAATACGAAATATGAAATCAATTTCTGAGAATTGACAGACAGCTTGCAATCATTTTACGAGTAATGGATATTACAGGTAAAAGATTAGGGAAAAGATACAGAAAATCACAATATTCACAAACAAAATTGCACGAACATGAAAAAATAGAACCTGAGATCCAAATTCTCCCACGCGACCCCGCTGGGTTAAATTGACTGGCAGCGCTGCGATCGTTAGCTGCACTGAGGAATGGCGTGCGTGGTGGCGGACGAGGCGTGCGTGACAACTGCCGCACGTCCAGGTACACAGAGGGACAGTGGAGAGAAAAACGAGGCAGAAAAGAGAATGAAACTGGGTCGGAAGGAAATCTTTGCTCGCGCTAAGAATTGGAGCGAGACTGTTCTGCAATAGAAACGATAAATTGATTGATTTTTTCGTGTTTCCGGGCGCTTCAACTGCTTCGGTCATTAGTCCCTTTAGTGTAGTGCATGTTTTTTTTCTCGAGAGATGGCGATGATCTTCCCCCACTGGAATGGGAGATCCGGCGCCGACCTACCGTCGACTAGTGGGGTTTCCCCCTAACCAGGACTCTCCCACCAGCGGGGCACCGCCCCAGCCGGGACAAGCTCTAAGCTTTTAACCAGTCTCATGGAATATGTAATAGTGTACTGCATGTTAGTGTAAGTGTGTGTGTGTGTAAGGGGAGAGGATAGGACAAGGAAGAGGATGGACATATCGCGCACGGTCCGTGGCCCGATTGGTGGGGTACTGCTCCGGCATTCGCCTAGTGTTGATCGGAGAAACCTCGGAAAACTATCGATCAGAACAGCCGGCCGCTAGAATTCTCCTCCAGACAACGACTGAATTCGACCTAGCTGAAAAGCTAGTGTCGAAAATCCTGCCGCCGTGGGGAGTGGGAACCTAGGACCTCCTGGTCAGAGGCGCTGCAGTGACATCAGTTGATGCACTGAGCTTCCGCTCCTCGTAGAATCAATAGATGAAAGCGGATGTGCAATGTGTGTACCAATACCAGTTTACGTACTGAGTAAGTAAAATGCTGCGGTTGCCAGTGGGGATCACATAGAGGACAAGCTACGCGTTGTGTGTTCTCTCTTCAGTAGGTGCACAGAGGGACGGCGTAGTGTAAAACTAGGCAGAATGGAGAATGAAAGTGAGTTAGAAGGAAATCTCTGCTCGCGTTAAGAATAGTACCGAGTGTGTTTTGCAGCAGAAACAATAAATGAAAGCGGATTGCGTGGTGGGGAAGCGATGCGCGTTGTGTACTCTCTACAGTATCATCGACGTTTAAGCGTCCCTGACATATGGAAGCTCTGTTTCCACACGCTATAACGCGCGTGACACCGTTTACACGTCAGGTAGATGACATGTCGTCACATGAATACTTATCGACAGGTGCAAACATGTCTTGATGTCACTTTCAAAGTCTCTGCTGCAGCTGAACCTTTTTGCCACCCAAACCCACGTACACTCAGAAGACACACATTCTTTCGATCTCATATTGCTACTGCCTTTTTTCTCTCTTGTGGTACTTCTCGAGCGACGTATTGTCAGTTGGATTTGTCTATCGTTTCTCAGATTTTTGTCAAGTCTGTCAGATGCTAACGCTGATCTGTTGGCTGTGCCAACATTAATCATTGGTAGTCGATTGCTTCAGAGCAGGTCTCATGACGATCCACAGCACATCACCATACAACTATCAGAGACGCTTATACGACCACAGAAGTGCAGTAGCACGGACGTTTCGTGCGGAAAATGACCTTTAGGGGGTGTCATGACTCGTGAAACGTGAAGGAGAAAAGTCAATTTCTCAAGACTATTATGGTATGGGAAACGCTTCGACCAGAGTGCTCATGTTGCAGTGCCAATCAACAGATGCCGTGCAATTGTTGCCCTGTGTGTATTACACAAGCGTGCTATCGGGAGTGGTAGCTCAGTGTAGTTAGTGCAGTAACTGATGTTACTGCAGCGCCTCTGACCGGGCGGTCCTAGGTTCGAGTCCTGACGGCGGCAGACATTCGACACTAGCTTTTCAGCTAGGTCGAATTCAGTTGCTGCCTGGAGGAGAATTCTAGCGGCCGGCTGCTCTGATCGGTAGTTTTCCGTGGTTTCTCCGATCAACACCAGGCGAATGCCTGAGCAGTACCCTAACAAATGGGCTACGAACCGCGCGCGAACTTTCCTTCCTCTTCCTTCTCCTATCCTCTCCCCTTACATACACACTTACACTAACATGCACTACACTATCACATATTCCGGGAGACCCGTCGGGAGCTTAGAGCTTGTCCCGGCTGGGGCGGTGCCCCGCTGATGGGAGAGTCCTGGTTAGGGGGAAACCCCACTAGCCGACGGTAGGTCGGCGCCGGATCTCGCCATCCAGCGTGGGAAGATTACCGAGAACAAACATGCACTACACTTATGGGACTAATGACCAAAGCAGTTGACGCGCTCGGAAACACAAAAAAAAAGCAACCAACCAACTTCAGAAGCGTGCTCGAAGAGGACTAACTATTTCGCCCTCATCTCGCGATCGCCGCGTCCTCAATTCATCCACACGCCACACGCGCGGGGAAAGCACACCTGTCATTACGCCTTCCACACACCCAGGCAAACGACTCGCACGATCGTGCTTCAGTCGAGCTCTGCTTTAGTGCGTGTTCCGACCCATCTTGCACCGCCATGTTTGCTGTGGAGCGTTATTTGAACACAGTGCCATTGGATGTTTTCAGATTACATGCGAACTCTGTGTATGGCTGCCTGGAAAATTGCGAGCGGTGTTTACTTGTGGGACGGAACTTGTGATCGAAGTTCTCACAATAGACTTTTAATGTGAAGTATGTTTCACTGAACAGTTATTTATTCTCAGGCTTTTCAAATATGTTTGCCATCATAACGTGTATCTCCAAGATATAATCGATAAAATTTCTTACTCACTTTTTTCTGTATAAAAAATTGATGTATGTGGAGATGTATGTTTTTTATGTGATGTTTTGATATGAATGTTGAACCACAGCAACGATTGTTCTCAAATTTTACACCAAAGCTTTGGAAAGCGAGAGGAAATACGAAAGTTAGCGATCTGAAAATGTTACTCCAAATTTGGTTGCAAGAAAAATGTTCCTGGAATTTTATGTATATATATATATGTATATTTAATATTATATATATATATATAATTATATATATATATATATATATATATATATATATATATATATATATATATATAAAAAACATCCCACCAGCGAGGCATTGCCCCAGCCGGGACAAGCTGTCAGCCGCCGACAGGTCTCCCGACATGTGGGGTAGTGTTGGGTATGTTAGTGTGTGTGTGTGTGTGTGTGTGTAACGGGATGAGAATGGGACAAGGAAGAGGAAGGAAACATCGCGTGCAGTCCATGACCTGTTTGTTAGTGTACTGCTCGAGCATTCGCCTGGTGTTGATCGGAGAAACCACGGAAAACTACCGATGAGAGCAGCGAGCCGCTAGAATTCTTCTCCAGACAGCGGTTGAATTCGACATAGCTGACAAGCTAGTGTCGGAAATCCTGCTACCGTCGGGACTCGAAGCTAGGACCTCCGGATCAGAAGCACTGCAGTGACATCAGTTAATGCACTGAGCCACCTTTTCCGGTCGCAGAAGATCGTCTGTACTGTTGCACACACACACACGTTTACCCTCCTAATCTGTTCATTTAATTATTTAATGTCTTACCTATCTTACCTATTTTTATTGTTTAATTTGCTTATTTACTACTACTTAACTTCTGTATTTATTAACTTATTTATTGTATAATTATTTAGTTGCTTTCCATTAAAGGCTCCGTTAATACTACTAACTAGTGCTATTTTCCCAGTCCCTAATTTCTGTATCTGTAATAATCCTTCCCTCGGAATCTTTCTAATTCTTCATGAAGTAAGACTGAGAACTGAAATGAGATGAATTTAATATGTCGTGGGCAAATGGATTCTACGGCGGAAGTAATAGTCCCTAGCCCATTCTCATCCATTTTCGTCTCCAAGTTTCGGTTGTAGAGCAACTTCATATAATGTGATTCTAATCTTAACCATAACATATTACCATTGCCACTTCAATCTTTCAATCCATATCCTGACCTTCAACAACGCCTAACTCTCTCTTGCGTTCCTTTGAAGTTATGAATTTGAAATTTACATCCCACACTGGGCTAGTGTAAATTTGTGCCACTAGCGAGCATTTTTTCAGTCGTTGTCCAATAATGAATGTGCAATAATCCGTTCCGATATTATTTAACAGATATATCCTATATATTTCCTTCCACCCTATCCATTCTCTTTGTAATTCAAAGTCGGTGTGTCGCGAAACTTTAAAGGCAAATCCGGCGGTCTGCAGACTGCCCAAAATATTACTTTGAGCGCAATATTTCTAAAAAGAGCAACACATACCGAAGTTACTAAGCGAATTTCAATCCCGAACACAAAACAGTTTCAGGATTGTTTTTTCAGTACTTATGTATAGAACTATTACTTCCTTCCCTGTTTATTGAGTGGAAACGGTTAGTTTCCCGTGCTTGTACTGCAAAGTTGTCATAATTATGTAAAACAATAAACAGACTGGGTACTGCAAAGTAAACAAAATGCAGCAGAATCAACATGGCTGCCCCGTCGCTTATTGAAAATCATCCCAAGAGTATAGTCTTGTAAATTTCCATGAATCCGTACAAAAAAATTATGTACCCAACTCGTTCTAAAGTATTGACTTTACGCGCGACTCCTATTGTCGCCTCGTGCCTCAACATTTCATTGGCGCGTCAAAGACTCGCTTTCTGTATTAGCTACGCAAATAACCATTTATAGCTGAACCCGTGCAATTACATCGCACAGAAGAGCTGTAGAAAAGTTACGACAAAAAAACTGCATATCCAAGAATATGCATATGTTTCAAATTTAGAAGATCTGTACACATATATTCATTGATATTGTTTTGGCCTATAATAGCAAATCTTGCAATAAATAACCTTCATATAATGATAGAACTTTTTAATGCCATCACTGATTTTTGTTATATACAGAGACGTGTGTCAGATACTGATGTTTTCCGTTGATGTCACAAGAATGATATATAAGAAAGTACATTGAAAACTTGAAATTGGCAGTCAGAACAATCGTTTGAACGATCGTACAACCCAATGTCCTCTGAGAAAGACCAACTGCTCTCCCATTTCTCGCGAACTTTCGAAGTTGCGATGGCGCCATCGTTCCGATTCCATTCTAGACGCTCATTTTAAACACCGCAAATTTTGTAACGTTTAATTAATAAAGGAAAGCTGCGATTTATTATAGTGACCTCCATTCCGAATTTTTCTCTTTTTTTTTTTGGTACGTCACATGATGAAAACCGTTCACTGGCAGTCATTTAGGAGGGATATCATAATCATCCTCTTAAGATCTTTAATATATGCTCCATTATTTATTATTTATTCAAGTCAAATTACTAAGTAATTATTAATAATGTAATGTAACTAATAATAATTAATTATTAACTATTAATAATGTAATGTAATGTAACTAATAATAATTAAGTATTAACTGTTAATAATGTAATGTAATGTAACTAATTATGTAAATTACTAATTTATATAAGTCAAATTACTTAATACGCTGGTTTTGAATGTATAAATTATATGTAATAATATTATTACAGCCCTGATGTATGATATTTACGTATGTTTTCTAAACTTGTGTAAGGGGTAGTTATATTTATATTGTTAAATCTTCATTAATAATTTTACTTTTAATTAATACAAATTCCTTTTCCTTATACTCTTCTAATATATGCGTTTTGAAATTTGAACAAGTAATTTGAATTAAATAATTTATTCCGTTTTTTATTCCGTTTTTGTTAATTTTTAATTTAGTTTAATAATTTATTCCGTTTTAGTTACACGTGAGTTAATTTTGACAGAACAATGTCCTCATAATGTGAAGAACTCACGAGAAGATGTGATTTAATGCAACGAAAGACTAACAATCATATTGTGGGGTTTCTCCTTGCCATAAAAGATTAAACGATAAACGAAACTCGTAAACTCAGCACTAGTTATCTTAGCAACTGTAGTTTAGGGGCTCCCCTGATTAATTTCCCATAAGTTTCACGGACTCTGAAACGAGATTTGACTGACTATAAGATATGTTCTTGGGTAATCGACTGAGCACGATCGATAATACAATAATATGTGTTTTGGGATCGTTGTTTGGTGAGAAACCCCGTGGTCGTGTGGTCTAAGCATGTTGAAAGCCGCCATTCATGGACTCGTAATGTTGAGAGTCCTAAAAATTACACAGTTCATTCCATAACTACGTATCAAGAAGTGCAGCAAATGCACTCGGATACTGTCTCGTTCTGAAACTAGAGTTTTAATAAAATTAAAATTAGATAGGGAAAACTAATAAAAATTATTATTTTTTATTATATAAAGTATTAAAATTATTATAGCCATTTCGGTTCAAAAAGTGAAATTAATTTTTGATAAAAAAAATCACTCAACTTAAATTTTTAACTAAATATCAACTATCTTTGCATCTCGTTTTCACAACAATTTATATAAAAGAAATTGAAATGAACACATAATATTAACAACAAAAGTAATTTGATATTTAGACATTCATTAAGATCTTGCATGATTTATCCTTACAATTTTGGAAATGTCCCATTTTTAAACGTGTAATAATTTGTTTTTTACCTCACAAAACGTTTTCATTCTACATTAAATTTTCAGTTACTTCCTCTTCGTATCGAAACACCATTATATCTACCGCATTCCGAATTCACTTGGTATTCCAAAATAATTCTTATAAATAATTCATGGTTATTAACTTATTATTTCATGTTACTGTTTCTCTCTGCAAACATATTTCTTCCCAAACAATACCGATTAAAAACATTACTCCCTCATCTTTACGAAGCGAACGCCGTCACACCCAAATGCAATCTACAATTCACTTTGAATTTCCACAACAATACACGTTTTTGGTTATCCCAGCACGCTTGCTGATTGCTTCACAGAACTCAGCTGATACGACTCCAGAAAACATTACATGAATGTGCGGGAGGCGGACCTACATTGCTTCTCTTCTTCGCCACTTCATCTGTTTGTCAATTCATATGTATGTGTCAATTCATCTGTTTATTTATCTGGACGCTCTATGAGCTACATTGTCTTATCCTTATTAGTGGTTCTTTTAGGCAAGTCTATTCTTTTCTTCAATAATATGGGATATGCATTACCTCACACTTCACATAATCACATAAACATTCACACACACAAATGCCAACACGTATGAACGAATGCAAGTGCCTAAACTCACTCAGAAACTTTTCTAATTTCTCCCATCGTAGGCTGCAGTCGTCTACGTTCAGTGGCTAGAAACAGTGATTGCACACTTCCATCTCCACCTCTTCAGCTGAATCGGAGTTTGAAAACCACACAAGGACTCGTCAGCTTCTTGGAAGGCGTCCAGAGGCCGACATTGGCTGCTTAATGTGCACTTGTTGCCCTGTTGCTGACTCCGCCGCGTGCTGATCAGCCTGGATGTTCTTGCTTATGTTTTTCGTGTAGTTATCCAGAATTTACGACGAACTGTCGACTTCGTGCTTGCTCAATTGATGGTGTAGTAAACGGTGTCAGCTTGCATGGACGTCGCTGCGACTGGTGCAGCACACCACCTGACGAAGGTAAATAATGGCCTGATAATGAGCCGAGCTCTATCACCAGCGTCTATTTTTACGTTATTTGTTTCTTATAGACAGGTTCTAGTCAGGTCAATGTAATTAATGCAGCGTAATTTAAAAAAACGCAAATATAGAACGCTGAAGTATTAAATAAAACACGTTACAAAAAATATGAACATGTTCTAGAAATACTATTTATATTTTAGAAATTATCGATTGTTATTGACATTTCTGCCAAAGGTATCAACGGAAACCATTTGTCACCGTGATCGAGTTCGCGACGTATTTGCTTTCAATTCTTACATTTTAGTTAATTTATTAATTTGTTATTAGCACTTGTGCTAAAAGTTGAACATTCAGCAAGATACGTATGTCCTGGAAGAACTGCTTTTATTAGTGGCTGCCAAAAAAATGTGATATTGTATTGATGTATTGATAAAATGGACCAATTTCAAGACAAAATCCATTAGGGGATTTGAATTTTAATAAAGGGATTTGAATTGAAGATCACTTTTTTCTTTTGAAGTTTTCGTCGACTTGCGTACGTAATCCTGACAACATTCATGTCCATTGTATTTATGTGGTAGAGATCACTTTTTGTGATCGAAGTCGTTGCATCATTTGTTTTCGGCTCGCCCAATCGCTCGCTGCCGCGGGTGATCGCCGGCCGGCAAGAAGAGTCCTGCCGCCGCCGCACAGCGGTACATTTTGGTGATTTCCTGGCCAAAACCTCTCGGACCTACAGTACGATTCCTACGACGACAAAAATTATTTTGGGTTATCTTTACAAAGTAAGAGAGCTGGAAACATAGGACCACAATAATACGCTTCTTAATTCTGTGAAATATACATTTTTCTATAAAAACTTGGTTAAATTTTATCACTTCACAATATTGACTTAAGAAAACCGTAGGGATTACTTTTATATTTATTGATAACATTTGGCATAAAAAAGCATGGTATTGATGCTATCACATGCTCTGTTACTGAATATTCCCCTACAGTGTCTGAAGAACTGGAAAGGAAGAGCAAATTTTCACTAGAGCACATTTCTCACTCCAGTGATATCGGGCTCAAACAAATGGGATAAAGCATCTTATTCGAAGAATTTCCACTGCCTGTTGGTTTAAATACCTTCCTCCAAGCAGGAAATAAGGAACCAGAAGATATCAACGGACGATTAAACATGTCCTGAATTGTGTGAAATCTTGAACATTGTAACGAAAATCATTCTCTGTACCGCCTTATATTTTTATAACGTGATTCTTACGCTTCTTCTGTTAATTGGCCCGTGAGCAGTAGAGGAGAAGAAATTATTCTCGAATCGTGTATTAAAATTTTGTGCACAGCTGTAAGCATGTAGTACCATGAATATTTGGAAACATATTTCTTGGCAGTTTCCAGTGCGTTCTGTTCAAAAAGAGAAGTGTTGATGGGGTAACAGAGGACAATGCCAATAATTGTTTTCTAAATCTCTTAATTATGCCCTCATCTATCCCCGATATTTATAAAGATCCTTTAGACTTCTAAAAACACGGTATTGTTGTATTACCGTTGTTGCTGTTATTATAATCATACTTGGGGCGCTCTACATTCAGACCCATTCTTTCTCTGAATTGCATTTGAATGCGTTTCTTGTCTATATTCCAAGTGTAGTTACAGTATTATTTCATTAAATAACATGTAATACTAATAATTTTATAACAATCGCAATGTAATAGAAATAATTGTAGCTTTGTAACTTAGGAACTAAGTATACAAATATTACTTTCCGATCAATTGTATTTTTTATTTAATTTTTAAACATACAAAAGTTGATACGAAGAATTTCTTTGATATCACGTATGACCTTTCATCGAGCGTACATACTTTCTGAGAACGAGGTATAAGTAAATTTTATTTCATAATTATTTTTTAAAATTTTTAATATTTTAATGTTTCGATTAATTTTAATTTTTATTTAAATTAATTTTCATTTTTATTTAAATTAATTTTAATTTTTATTTAAATTTATTGTAAATTATTTAATTTTTTTCAATTTAATAATAATTAATTTAAATAAGATGTTTTAAGTTATTATTTTTATGAAATATATTTTTTATGAAAAAAAATATGCGTCTTCGAGTCCAGCAGATGTAATATTCGTATGTATGTAAATTTTAAGTATATGTAATATTTGTAAATAGTCTTAATGTATTACGAAAATTAAAAATACTCATTTTTATTGTTTGTAATATAGAGTAAGTTAGTTACTGTAATGAAAAAGCAAAATGTTTTCCGTAGGAACTGCGATGTAGAAACAGTTCCCGTTCTCAGGAGGGACATCGTCGAGTCATATTTGGTGGTCATGCACGCTCGGCGAAACGTTAATTTTTTCTAGTTACTAATGGGGAAAGTTGGGGCACGATTTTACAACTGGATACAAAAGAGGATAGTTTCAGCTAGTAAATGAAATTAGAAACATTGCGGAATTCTGCGAAATTAATAACATTCAGTCTAAGTGAACTTACGAGTAACTAAAATTATTTTTTTAAATTTTATGCGTTTTAATATTTCATCCTACGTCGTAATCATGCATTATTAAACATAAATGAAAATACCCTACAAACCTCCTGAAAGGGAATCCATACTGCCAGCGTTCTCTGCACAACTTCGTATGGACACCATTTACAAAGACGGTCTACCTGTGACATTCGGTCACTGCAGGTCTACCGAACTCCGGAAAGGGTAAGTCAGGGTGACTACTGACGCCAGGGGAATTGGCCCAGAGGCACGAAGTGGTCATAAACAGATGCCTCCAAGTACAGAGTGAGTCGTAGTATATGCAAAAGTTCAGTAAACGAAATTTCATTTGTGAGGTTTCAGCCAGGATTTCGGTAAACTGCACCATCATACGTGGAGCAGGCAAGCGGGCGGATGCGGACAACTGAAGGTCGTGGATAACGGCTGCAAAGAATAGGCCGGGGTGGAGCGAAGGTTGGAGGGAGAGGTTGACTGAATGGAGGGCTCGAGACGCGGTCTGGAAGGAGAGAGCGGAGAATTGATGGTGGACGTGAAAGTGCGGAGGAAGGGATTGAAGACGGAAGGTCGCAGAGGATTTGGTGGAGGGAAGAGAGGACTGGATGGAGGGTGAACGGAGGACATGATGAAGAGTGGCCGGGAACGGGGAGTGGATGGGGAGCAAAGGATTGGGTGGAGGGCGAGAGGGAAGGAAGGACAGGATTGAGGAGTGGATGAAGGACGGGAGGGAATGGAGGATGAGGTGGATAGGAGCGAAGGACTAGGTGGAGGGTGGGAGGCAAGAGAGGCCTAAATGGAGGGGGGCGGAGGACCGGGAGAGCGGGAGGGAAGGGCGGAGTGGATGGAGCGGACGGTTGGGTTGAGGGCGGGAGGGACTGAAGGACTGGATAGATAGAATTAGAGGACTAGGGGGAGAGTGAGATAAAAGAGAGGTCTATCTGAAGGGGGAGTGGACGACTGGGTGGAGAGTGGGAGGGAAGGATTGGATGGGAGAGAGGAGGGGTGAAGGCTGCAATGGTTGAACTGGTTGAAGAGCTGGAGGGAAGGGAGGACAGGATGGGAGAAAGGACGACTGGGTGGGGGCGGGAGGGAAGGGAGGACTGGATGGGGGAGGGCTGGAGCAAAAGGAGGACTGGATGGCAGAGTTGACGACTGGGTGGAGGTCGGAAGGGAAGGGAAGGGAGGACTGGACGGGGGAGTGGACGACTGGGCAGACGGCGGGAGGGAAGGGGGGACCTGATCGGGGAGTGAACGGCTGGGTGGAGGGCGGGGGGAAGGGAGGATTGGATAGAAGGAGAGAGGAGCGGTGGAGGCTGTAGGGCGGGGCGCCGCTGCCGGGCGTCGCCCGCATAGTCCTGCGCCAGTGACGTGCGCGCGCCCAGGTGCCGCCTGGAATTAAAGATGCTCAGCGCCGCGCGCGCGTTGTTGTCGAGCCTGGCGACGCGCCCGGCGCCCGCGCCGACCCGTCCCGCCCCCATCCGTCCTCTCCCGGCCCCGCCTCTCTGCCTCGTCTGTGATGTTTCAGATACAATTTAACCATATTGTTCATCATGTATATTTCATTAGAGCAACGTTTTTTGTTTATCTAAAATATAAGAGAAAATATGATGTTCGTCGATGATAAGTGGTGACAAAATACAACATTTTAAAAAGCAGTAATTTTCAAATAAGATTTTTAATGTAATGCTAAGTGTATGATTTGCAGAGGCTTGTAATCGACATTTTGAAGTAATGTTCTTGATGATAATGATATTGAACTATTGAATTGACATTTGAATTTATAGTATTGTCATGTGAAACGGTACAAGTCCCGTCCCGTCTCGTTCCGCGTATCCTGTCCAGATTCGCAAGACTGCAAATCCCGCCTAACTACACTCTTTTCTGCCCTCCAGTGATTCTGCTACTTCTTGTTCTACCTTCCGCAATTTCCTTCTACTCAGCTGTACACCGCCGTGAAACTATCTTGCTTTATATCTCTCACACATTCCGGACCTCTTGTCGGTATGCCTATCAATTTTCAGTATCTATCATTTTTGACACTCATCTCTTCCTGTTGATCCGCCCAGCTCGCCTTTCTCTTCTCAACTAATCATTTCGCCTACCATCTCTCTCCTATCCTCGTCCTAACTTCACAGTTTTGGAATTGTTTCGCCCAAAAATTATCGTGGTCTTCTGACTCGCTATCTCCGATACGATCGCCAAAATTAACCCTCCACCACACGTTTTCTTCCTAGCCTGTGGGCATAAGAAAAGTGCTATAGGTACGTGATGATACGTTATCACTGTGTGGCATGAATGAGTAAGCTTCCTATTTGTCTGAAGCATGGAGATCATCAAGAAAAATACATGTGAATTTTTTTCTTATCCAGATTTTAGCTATTTCAAATATGTCAGTCAATAAAAGACACAGCTTCTCTCTGCTGTGAATAAGATGTATTATTTGAATCGAACCCTAGTGGCCCGAGTGTTTTGACTTGTGCGACTGAGCATGTCGAGCATCTCGGCGGTGGCGTCGCCGGAGTAAGAATCACATGGCGACGCGGCGCCGGCGCAGCGAGTATTCTTAGGCCGGCCGGGCCATCGCGCGCTCCATGCTCTCCCCATCCCCTCGCCCCGTTCGGCACGCTCGCCCGCTCCCACCGGCACGCCCCTCCATGCTCCACTCACCCCACCTCGCCCTCTCGCGCCCAGTCAGCCCCGCTCCGCATCGCCCTCACCCTTTCACCGTTGCTCTCCGCCCCGGTCCGCCAATGACCCGCCCACCTCCCGCCCACTTCCCCGACCTTACGCCGCCCGCCGCCCTGCCAGCCTCCCCGCCCGCGCCCTTGCTCGCCCTGTGCCTGCCTTCCCGCCCCCACCCCGCCCACTGCTTCGCTCACCACCCTGCCCGTCATCCCGCCACCCTGCACCCCTGTCCCGCCCACCTTCCAGCATGGCCCCGCCCACCCCGCCACCGCCCCGCCCACGGCCCCGCCCACGGCACCGCCCACGGCCCCGCCCACCGCCCCTCCCACCGCCCCGCCCCCGCCCGCCCCGCACACCGCCCCGCCCCGCACACCGGCCCGCCCAATCCACCGCCCCACCCCCCACCGACCGACCCGCCCCGCCCACCGCCCCGCCCCGCCCACGCCCTGCCCACCGCCCCACCCACTGCCCCGCCCAACGCCCCGTCCACCGCCCCGCCCACCGCCCCGCCCACAGCCCCGCCCACCACCCCGCCCACCGCCCCGCCCACCACCCTTCTCACCGCTCCGCCCATCGCCCCGCTCGCCACCCCGCCCTAAGTCCCGCCCACTGCCTCGCTCACCACCCCGCCCAACGCCCCGCCTACCACCCCGCCCGACGCCCCACCCACTTCCCTGCCGTCACTCTGCCCTCTGTCCCGCGCGCCCCCTTCCCCGGCCGCTAGTCGTTCCGCCCCGTGTCGCCGCCCACTGCTGCTTGGAGTATTGTGACGCGAGGTTCTTCGGCGGCGGCGTCTTGGCAGCCGCGCCCGCCTCGCCCGCCGCGCCGGTATCTCCCGGCGACGCCCGCGTGCGCTGCGAGGCGGCCTGCGCGCCGTCGCTCTGCTGGGCCGCTGCGGTGAGTGACGACTCAGTGGCAGCGCGCGGAGGGAGGAAGCGCCGAGACGATGTGCCCTCGAAAGGTGTCCATACCTTTTACACGTTGCACATGGTAATTTCCTCGCGGATTAGCTGTGGAGGTGGGCCGGCCAGGTTGCACGAGGTGTGAAGCCTGAGCAGATGCCAGGCCAGACAAGGCATTTATCAGTATAGGATTGAAGAATGTAATGCATACACACGTCGTTATAAACATAACATAATTTATTAGTCAGACTAGATTAGTACCTCCTGACTTGCATCGTTTACATGCTGGACACAGTGGTGACTGTTTATGTTAGTTCTTCTAATCTAATGTATGTTGAAGGTGAGCTCAGACTTTGCCAATAACTGCCCGCACTGTTGCCATTGATGATAAATAATCTATTTATGTATGTATTTGGTATTTTAGGGACAGGCTAATCCGACTTCTGCCGACTAGCTGGGTTCTCAGGCCTGAGCCCTGTCTTTATTTATTATACACGCCGAGGGGTTAGGGAGACATGAGGAAAGCATGACGTATTCTGTTCATCCTATCGCCTTCATCGTATTCCCTTCATCATACTTGGCGTGCCTGAGATTTTATTTTGCCACACAGCTACAGAAACTTAAATTATTCTAATAAAAAGCTACAGCTCTATTTTTGACCCGCCCGGGAATCGAACCCGTATTCGCAACCCGAAAAGCTAGCACGCTGTCCATGACAGTAACCCGAGAGGATACATAAAAGTAATAATAATAACAACAACAACAATTTGTCTTTAATAATCTTGCAGCTGAGGCCATTGGATCTGGTCCATTCATTAACCATGACTAATCCCCTTCTTCTTCTGTCGCACTACGGCCCTTTAAGTTTAGCCTTGGCGTCTCGAACGATCAATGCCCATTCACTTCTCTCTTTTGCCTTTCTTCTCCACCCCCTCACTCCCATCACTCTCAGATCCATCTCCACATCATCCAGCCATCTTAAACGGGGTCTTCCTTTCTTTCTTCTTCCTTCGGGTTCTTTACAGAAAATAATTTTTGGGGTTCTTTCTTCTTCCATTCGTAATAGATGTCCGAGCCATTGTAGTCTTCTGACCTTAATTTCTGCAACAATATCTGTTGTTTTATACATATTGGTGAGTTCTAAATTACTCTTTATCCTCCAATGCCCATTTTCACATGTGGGGCCGAAAATGCACCTTAAGATTTTCCTCTCCCAGGACATCAGCATACATTCAAGTCTATTTGTTAATGTCCAACACTCGGCACCATACAATATTACTGGTCTTATAACAGTCTTATATACTTGGATCTTGAGGTATCTATATATATTTCTTTTCCTTAATACATATCTTAGTGCTCTGAAACATTTATTGGCTGAGGTCATTCGTGCTTTTATTTCCATTTCTATACTATTTGTGGAAGTAATGAGAGATCCCAAATATTTGAATACTTCTACTCTTTCATATTTCTCTTTACCTATTTCAAAGTTTGAGGGTGGTTCATTCTTTTTCCGATTAATCATATACTTACTTTTACTGCAGTTAATTTTAAGACCGATTACATTAGCAGCAGTTATTAATTCTTCTACACTTTCTATGAGGAATTTCTGGGTTCTGCTTAAGATAACAACATCATCTGCATATGCTAAAAGTTGTACAGTTCTATTAAATATTGTACCTCTAGGATTTATTTTGACGGCTCTGATTACTTTTTCCACGCATATATTAAATAGTTGTGTGGATAGTGAATCACCCTGACGAAGACCAGTCATAGTTTCGAAACTTTCTGATAGCATGTTTTGTACTTTAACTTTGTTTGTTGTGTTTTTTAAAGTCATTTTGACTAGTCTTTGCAATTTACTTGGGAAACCAAATTCTATCATTATTTGTAGGAGTTGTTTCCTATTAACACAGTCATAGGCTTGTTTAAAATCAATATATAACTGATGTATTTCGATATTCTGTTCCCATGTTTTCTCTAAAATTGTTCTAAGTGTGTAGATTTGATCAGTGGTAGACCTATATTTCCTAAATCCGCACTGATAATCTCCAAGGCAATCCTCCACATATGGTTCCAGCCGCCATGATAATACAGTTGTAAATAATTTATATGTTGTATTAAGGAGCGATATTCCACGGTAATTTATACAATTTAGTTTATCACCACTCTTGTAGACAGGGCAAATTATTGCAGTGCTCCATTCCTTTGGTATTATTTCCGTCTCCCAAATTTTTTGGCATAGATAATGAATGTGTTTCCACAGCTGTCTGCCTCCAAATTTAATCAGCTCTGCTGTGATCATATCTTCTCCTGGTGCTCGATTTCCCTTCATATTTCTTATTGCTTTCATTATTTCTTGAAATGTTGGTGGTGGTTGTGATTGCTCAGGTCCATAGTAAATCACTTTCTGTTCAGGAGTTCGTTCCTCCTGCTGGGGGTTCAGTAGCACTTCAAAATAGTTTTTCCATGTATTTAACACCTCATTCTCTCCACCTACTAGATCTCCATCTTTATTTCTACAAAAACTTGTTCGTGGGCGGAAACCCTCTTTTATATTTCTTATTCCTTCATAAAACTTTCGGCTATCATTGTTTCTAAACTTATCCTGCAATTCCTCAAGTTTTTGTTCTTCATATAATTTTTTTTTCTTTTTACAAATATTTTCTTTGTAATTGTAAGAATTACATCGTGTTGCTCTTTGTAGCATTTTTTGCCGTGCTTTATTCCTGTTTTCCAAAGCCATTTTACATTCTTCATCAAACCAGTTGTTTCTTTTATTCCATTTCTGTTTTCCCAATATATTTTGGGATATTTCAATTATGGAATTTTTAATACCGCCCCATATTTTTTCAACACTATCCTCTTCCTGATATTCTGGTAGTTCCTTCAGTGTATTTTCTACGCTTACTCTATAATCCCTTGCTATAATTCCATTTTTTAATTTCTCAACATCAATTTTTTTAATTCTTTGTCCTTTAGTCCTACCAACTGAGGATATTCGCTGTCGTAATCTCACCACCACCAGGTAGTGGTCACTATCACAATCAGCACCTCTATATGCTCTTACATCTGTGATATTACTGGTGTATCTACTATCAATTAGTACATGATCTATCTGATTACGTGTTACCCCATCTGGCGATCTCCATGTTTCCAGATGTACCTTCGTGTGAGGGAAGGTTGTACTGCTTATAACCATTTTCTTGGTTGATGCAAAGTCGATTAGATTCCATCCATTTCCATTAGTAATGGTGTGGGGTGTATCCCGCCCTACGAACTGGGCCATCATATGATCATTACCTATTTTTGCATTGAAATCACCCATAATAAGTTTAATGTCATGTTTCGGACATTTTAAGTACAAATTACTTAACTGACAATAGAAATTTTCTTTTTCAATATCTTCCTTATCTTCTGTAGGTGCATGCACACTAATAACTGTTATGTTAGTAAATTTCCCTTTGATTCTAATAGAGCATAATCTTTCGTTTACTGGATTAAATTTAGTGATAAGATGTTTAACCCTTTTGTGGATTAAAAATCCTGTACCAAATTCTGCCAATCTTTCATGACCACTGTAACATACTGTGTAATCGCCTGAGTCCAGCATTCCTTTCCCTGTCCATCTCATTTCTTGTAAAGCAGCTATCGAAATTTTATATTTAGCTAATTCCTCTTT